>JAWQUT010000257.1:787658-818195 GCA_033807755.1 Ellobium chinense | reverse complement strand
TCAATGACTATATCTTACAGTCACGGCACCTGGCATGCTTCTGTTGCGCTTGTAGAGCCTCATACACCACCCTGTGCATCAATTACCACATTGTTGGAAATTTCACTGGTCACAAATTGAAACATCTGTAACATTCATTGTGTGAATCGGCCTGATGTGGTTCTGTAGTTCCAAATCGAGAATAAAGTAACTTTTATGTGACATAAGCAATGTTTCTTTGATTTTTTCCTTTCTAATGTTCTTATTTGTGATTAGAATGGTGTTATTTTTGTTCCTGTGCTGATTGTATCTCATTCTTTAAAGATTTTCAAAGTGTACATAATTATGACAATAATAAGGGGAGGTAATTTCAACGCCTTGTTACGCTGACTACAAAGGTCTGCTGCTCATGAAATTGTCATATTTCATCTTCCCACTCAATACCCTTTCAGAAAATGTATGACACTCCGCTACTCGCAATACTTTATTTTTGCTCAAATTTGGGAAATATGTGTGACCACAGTTGTGGAACCTGCCCTAATGGTAAAAATACACTTACTTTCCACTGAGTTATTGCCTCATCACTCAGTCCCAGCCACTTCTGAATGTCATCTAATCTCTTTTCAACCTAGAGAAAAAAATATAAATTCAAGAGCAATGAAAATTAAACATAAATTCTTTCAGTTGTCTTTTACCATTCTGTTTCTTTGCTAAGCGGTAGGGGTAGGCTACTTGAATGCAACAATGCCCTAAGGAGCTGCATCTAATTTCTCACAATTTGAACCTCCAATTCTCATTTGGCACTTTATAAATGTTACAGCATGGAACTATTTTCATTCCACTTAGAACTAAGTAATCTCACTCAAACGAATGATTTGACCCTTGAACTCTGATAGTTCATATACCTCATTATTAATTTGATAAACAGTATCTATAGCTGTTCCAAAAAAAAAAGGTATTTTCTTATTGTAGCTTAACCAGGCCATATTATATAAACTATTTGGTTTGCACTACTTACTTGCTGAACTGATCTCGATAAAGAAAATGTGCTTCTGTTTTTAATCATTACTGATGCTGAGGTGCGAGCTTTCTCTCTTATTGCTCTGCAGATGATGTACCTGTAAGACAATTTGTTTCACAGTCACAAATATATTATATAAGAAGGTTCATAGTAATCCTATCAAAATACAGTAAAACCTGTGATGTAGGTACACTCAAGGGAAATCACCACCCTACATCATAGGTGGTCCTTCATCACAGGAGAGGTGTTTTACAGATGTTTGTATGGTTGGGTTCTCTATGTATATTGAAGTAAACAATGTCTCCTATGGCTTATACTTAACAAGTATCACAAACTATCAGCCTCATATCGTGAGGAAAATACAAATACAATTGGTACAAATACAAGTCGCTTCAGTGACGCCGCTTTGCGGTTGATAGCACGAATCTCCCAAAGTGCGGTATCGGCGGGATGAGGAAGACTACAACCAGTGGCCGAACCGGGGGGTCTGGCTGATGGCAAGGCCTGACCCAAGATCTCCTCAACTACCTCCACGGGGTAGCAACTGGAAACGATCAGCGATCATGGTTAATGTTACTGGACGCGATCGGCAAAAGTTGAGGGGCTCTATGCCACAGATACAGGCCAATCAGCCCTCGGGGCAACGTATCTAGGTCCTCGCAGATGGCTGATGGGTCTTGCTTGACCAATCTGCGGTCGGAATACGAGTCTACCTTCTCGCCACCACGGGCGTGGGGGATTGTTTTAGGGACAATGACACGGTTGAGGCATGTGTTTTGAATGCTTAGGGCCATACATGCCCGACGGCACAACAACCGCGCCAGTCATTTGATGGGGTCGTGCAGGCAAGACACGAACCATCGCACCCTTTCCTATCTGGTGGGTGACCTCTACCCCAGGTGGTCTTAACATCTTAGACGGGAGGACTGACATCTCTCAAAGGACATCTCGCAACTGTCCAAAGCAAGTTGAGTGCCACGCGGCAGAGTGGTCAGGCCTCCGAGGCAGGGGTGAGCCGAGGGGACACCAGCCTGGGCTGCCTGTGGGATACAGAACAGGGTGAGTGTTCATCCAATGAGCACCTCGCCACCCCGCTCTCTTGCAACAGCAAACAGGTCCAGGATCTTTATTGTTTATCTGTGCCCTATGGACCGATCGAGTCACAACTACCACACGCAGGCCCCCATACCATTGGTAATGATACTTCTGGTGGTGCCTCTAGTATGTCATGGACTGCTTTGTAATTTCAGCTTTGCAAATGTACTTGCTCATAGCCTTGGTCCCTTCGGAGGAACGGGGGCTTTCCGCAGAGCCAGTTAAATAGGGCGGGTGACCCTCTATCCCACGTCCCTTGAACGCAGACTACCCCTGTGGAGTGGCGAGTCGGGGTAGCCAGCTAGGACCTCATTGCACTTAGATGCTCCAAAAGTAGGCCCGGTCATTGGCCTGCCGGCACAGGGTGATCCTAAGCGGGAATAAGCTACGACTCCACGCCCCCCATCAAATTTCTGTCCGGAGGTCACCACCCATCCAGCCCCAGAGTCTACTTATGCCAAAGTTGCAACTCTGGAGCCCCCCACCCCTGAGTTCTTGGGGGGGNGGGGGGGGGGGGGGACTTTGGCAGACTCGGGGTGTGGAATTAACCGCACGATGGCACAGAGTACCAGGTACAAATACAAACTGCATGTACAGTATTAAAAAAAGGGACATCTGAAGATACTCTTGTACCATTTGAATTACAGCACATTGGATGCCACTTACAATCACTTTCATTTGGCCCTCAGTTTAATTAATACCTGTTTACCCCTCAGTGTTTCTAAAAGAAAACAAAAAAGCTCTAGGTAATAGAAATAGCAGAGCAGTAAACTTGCAGCTGGGGAATATCTGTTTTCCTAACAACAGTCTGCAAAGTTTCTGTGTGATTAGTGTGGATAAGAAATCTCCAAACGATGGAAGAAATCCTGATTTAGTCAGTTATATCATAATTATTCCCGTTCCCCCATTTATCGAAAACCCAATCACAGACAGTCACACAGCAATATTATAGCCCTGTCCTCTCATTAGGAATAAAAGGTGGTCACTCCTCCCCCTTGCTTATAGAGTGTAATAATGATTATGAGAAACTATGTAGGCTACCAGTACCCGTCGTCCCTATTCCTTCCTTTTGGGGGGGAGGGGCAAGGCTTGAACAGTCTAGTAAGTACTACTCACCTCGTGCGCCGGTGTATCTGGGTGTGTTCAGGTAAGAGAGGAGAAAAAGAGCACAGTTTTGAGTAAAGAACCTGAGCGGGTGGCTTACTGGATTTTTCCCCCCTTAACTTGTATTTCCATTTGATAGACTGGGACTTGCTTTCAATATCTTTTCAAAGTCCTGTGTGTTCCACTCAGTAGGGACCAGCTGCTAGGCCTTTTTATAACCCAAGATTATACCTAATCACAGAAATTGTTGTTGTTTTTTTTCTTGACTCTCTTTACTTAACTTCTGAAGTTACAGTAATGTTGTTTGTGTGGTCTTTTCCTTCTATGGATTTTACTGCACGCTGAAGAGGGCATCTCAGAAGGTGGATTCGCTTTGCCATGTGCAACTGAACTTGACTGAACTCATCTCAGACTCCGGCTTTTTGATTGATGAGATGCCAGGTGTCCCATCCACTATACTAGTCAGTAGTTGTGATTATGACACCACGAACAGTGAGAGGACAATGTGGGCTTCCTGTGTCTAATATTGTGTGACCAGTATCACTTCTTTGATAGTTACACATGTGGCATGATCTTCCTCCCACCCTCATCTCCCCACCACCAGCCACTGTGCTGTAAGCTCTGCTCTTTGATGTAGGTCTAGGCAGTGATTTTTGGACTCTGGCTATCCGACTCGGGAAACGCACAGGGCACACCTGGTCACTTATCACAGGTAAAACAGCTCTTTGATCAGTGTCCGCACCTCACAATTAAAGAGAGCCGCTGATCGGAGGTCAGTTTCAGTGGGAAAACCGTCAGTGAACAGGAAATATGGACGTAGATCTGAGCGGGTCGCTCGTCGGAGGAACCGTACATGTTCATAATGAGATCAGAGGAAAAGAGCCTGCCATCATTCTAGACAAGGGAGCAACTTTTTTATCATCTGGAGAAAACATTGCTTTAGTGTCATGGTCTAGCTGTGGCCAAATCTCCTTTTGACTTATATGTTAAAACATTTGACTGATGAGGATGTTTTCCACTGATGACCTTCTGTTTTTTCATCTCTCCAAAATACAAGGCTTTCTGATTGCATCATAACTCCACTGGTGCCATGTGATAAAAACATCAGATTCTCAGTGTATTATTTATCCAATGCATGAATCAGTTCACAGATGCTACCAGCATACACTTTACCAAGATGATCAGGAAACCTACCTGGCAACACGCAACCAACTAGTTTTCTTTTTTTTAGTGTTCTTAAAATAAAGATTCTGTCAACGTCAGAATACTTACCAGATAGTTTTCTTTTTAAGCATTCCTATAACACTGTCCTGATCATCAAGGAAATAGAGAACTTCTCCTTCATACTGATAACCTTGTCTAATCTGCAGAGACAATTTGTATAAAATGAATTCAGAATTCAAGACACATGGGTGAAACGTTCAAAAACTGAATTTACTGAAAATCAGGCTGGGGGTGTAGAGTCAGTTTCCCAGTGAAGAAATCCCAAAAAAATTCGTATCTGTGAACATTTCTTAATTAAAATACCGTTTTGTGCCTAGTATTTTACAGCTACTAGTATGGCAGTAATTATGTGAATAACGATATAAGAAATTTTCCAGAATGAGTGACCCTTGATATACTGATTTCAGTAAGTTTACTTCATTTTCATGAAGATATACTGTGTTACTTTACTCTGTCTAAAAAAGCTTCCCCTTAGCTTTTATCATTTACTGAAGGATGTGGTGAAAGTTACTAAGCTATCTGCCTGCGGATGTCTTGCCTCATATGTAACAAATGATGAGCAGGAACCTAAAATCTACTGGTGTAGCTATCTCTAATGGCAATGTCAGCCTTCGTAAGACAACAAAATTGCTTCACGTGATTATTAACTTTTATCAGAAGTACAAATAGCAATGTCTGGGGCAATTTGTATATGAAATATATATCTGATGTGCATAGAATTGTCTTCATAAAAATTTTGATTAAAGAGCAATGTATTTAAGCTCTGTGCAGTGGAATGTGTCAAGAGGGTAAGTCTGTTGCACCATGTATGTCGTCAGTTGATCAATAAATATTTCACAAGTTGCACATGTACTGACAGTAACACCAGTTCGTGTTCCAATTTCTAAATATTTGCTGTGCCACAACAAGCATTCGGGGATATTAGCAAATTTTGCAAGACCATCAGCTGGGTCAAAATGCAATGGATAATCTGAAAAAGTGGAAGAAAACTTCAGTCTTGTGGTGCCATGACACATCTTGTCAACATAGAGCAGTTTCTCTAATTACCCAAGAAATTTCATAGCAAGACTTCACAGATACCGGCAGTAAATTCTCAATAGCCTTGATAAGATGCTGTCCTGACCGTATGAACATGGCCACTCACAGAGTAACGTAAAAGTCTACCACATACCTGCTTCATTCTGTTATCCAGCTCGGCTGGAAGAATTGTCTCGTATTCAATTGTTTTCAACCCAAGAGCTCTTGCAATCTGGAACAGGAAAAGGACCAACTGATGGATGTTGGAATAACTGAAAAGTGCAATACTTTAAGACAATTTCTTTGTCTTGTCATATAAATGATGTCTTGATCAAATGCTCCATCCATGATATGTAACTGTATCACCCTAAATAGAGTCACTTTTCTCAAAATGTAAACAAAATCTTCTGAAATAACAAAACCACAGGACAAATATCCAGAATGAAATGACAATGTATAGGATCAGACAAGTAATACAGGATGTGGAGAAAAAAATTCACATTTTTTTTTTGCACATCTGGACTTGCATCAAATTATAAAAGAAGTTTTGACTACAAACACTTTGGTCATTTTACATTTAGGCCACTATGTCCCGCCCATGTGGTCTTAAATTTCTTTGATTATTACCTCGATGCCCACATGTGGAGATACTGTGCATAACTGCTCATCAGGCACAGGTTCTAACTCAGTTCTGGTCCATGTGATAAACTGGAGTATCGGTCTGTTGAAGACAAGATATGAAGGCTAGCAACTGTTTCAAATGAACAATAGACCATACATATTGTCATATGAGCCATATGAACACTGACTAATGGCTTATAAATCAGGTAATTGACTACGGAAAAAAAGCATGCAATATCAGACAGTGCAGAGATATCAGCCCACACTACATTCTCAAGCCTTTGAACATTCAAATATTTCTCCCATCTTGAAGAACTTTCCTTTAATTTCAAATCATGCCATAGCATCAATTTTTGCAGGAATCTTTACTGCTTGAAGGTTTACATGTCTCTTCTTGCCAAACTTTTCAACTATTCTGTTATAAGCACTGTGAAAATTTTAACTTTATCCACAATAAAAACATTCAGAAGTTGTATAATCTAAGGAACACTCTTCTTCCCATAAAAATGAAACTTGAAGTACAGCAGAACTCACTTAACATGACAGTGCCCCTTGCAAAATCCCTGTTAACCTGATAGAACAAAAATTTCCACCCACAAGCCCTCTTTACTCACAGGAAGATTTTACGATTAACCTGATAACTAGCCTCAAGAACTTTTGCTAGCACTGCAAGTACGAAAGTGGGAAAAGTGACAGAGAAAGAAAAAAATGAGCTGCTCCCATAGCCAGTTCCCTTTCGTTGTCCACTGGAGGTCTGGCGTGTGGAGATTAGATAGGGCACAAAGTGAATATTGCATTTATCAAAGGTGACAACATACACCAATCACTGATAATACCCAACTCTATACCCAATCAAGGCTGTTGAAGCAGTCACCTTAAAACAATGATGACATTTCTTTGGTTATTTCACTTTATATTGTAACATAAATGGATGACACAAAACTCAGTTAACATGCCACGATTTAACTGGTCCCTTCATTTTATGTCCACAAAGTTCTACTGTACTAAATGCATTTTTCTCATTCAGTCATGTTGTGGTAACAGAACACATGTGCGAGTATCACCTTGTATCACTGATACCATCAGAGGCATGATAGCCACTTTTTTCTGAACAAATACTACAACATACTTGCTTAAAAAAGAGAGGTTTTCCACATGCTGATGTAAAGGTGACAGTATCTCAAACACAGCCGTGAATCGTGTCACAGCAAGGAAGTCTAAAAGTCTGGAAAATTAATTACATAAATATTATCAATTTAATGAACTGAAAAAAAAAAAAAATGACTTCTGACAATGAAGATGTCCTCTACCATAAAATTCAACATACAAAATCAATCCTAATCATAGATAAAAATGTGTTTCAAACACATGAAATAATCACTCCTGTCCTCCTTCCTATACACACTCCTTTCGTACAACCTTCATTTGAGAAGCAACTATATGTCACTGAGTATTCCAATGAGTTGAATAGAATTTTTTGCATTGCACTGACTAGTTCTGATCTAATCTTGCCAAGTATTTTCTTATGAATTGCTCATCATATAAACATAGTAAGAGGAAAGCAATATTGTGTATGCTGTACTAACTCTGCCTTAAAAAAAATCATAGCCAGAAGGAAGGTTCACTTCACAGATTTCTTTCTGACAGAAAGCTAGCAAAGATTTACATTCAATGACTGGACAGATGGTTACAACAGCCAATCGTTATTCTGTGCATAGCATCGCACTACCAATGAATGAACTAAGAATAAGGAATTTTGCTGAAGTTTCGCCAGAAGTTCTTGCCTAATCTAGACTGAAGACAAAGAGAGTTTTCTAAGGATGAAATAAAATATCTTCTTGCCCAAGAAAGGCAGTTTACCCTCATAACTGAACACGTTGAACCATGTCATATTGGAGAGTTGCAAAGTATACAATGCCCACTGAAATATGCTTTGACAGACCAGGACACCTGGAGTCCAAAATGTGATGTAGAGTACAGTAAGTTGATGTGAGGGAACAGCCTGTACATCACAACAAGATGAATTATTCCTATTCATGCAGGATGTCTACATCCACATACCTCTGCTTTTGAACTGGCTCCATTTCATCCAGTGAGTCCATGACTGAGTGACAAATTTCTGCTGCAATCCTGTATCTGTCTCCTTTGTAGAATGCTATGTCATCTGTGATATTAAAGAAACTTACCAATAAGCAATATGCACAGATACATACATAACAAAAAAGTAGAATTAGGGCAGCAGATACGCAAAAAGAGAAGTATAGATATCTTGACTATAGGCTATGGGATGGGGCAGGTGGATAATGAATAGAGTAACTCAGCTAAATCCCAACTCCTTGGCAGCATAGGAAAAGTTAACCAAAAGGAATTACAATTATCTAGTCACTTCATACAGAAATACAGCATTCTGCATTGTGCAAAACATTGTAGTTAAGTAGAATTACAATTATCCACACTACATTTAAGCAGAGTCAATTGTATGACTGTAAATTACAAAATCCGTAGTCATTTGAAAGAAGAAAATACTGATAATGAACAACCAAAACTGTTAGCTAAGTTACATTCCTGTTCCATAGCTATCATTACTCAAACCCACTCACAACAATACACAACATACCCCTTGTCACACTGATGCACTGGCAGCTTCTTCAAAATTTACGCATAAATCCACAATAACCATGTCATGTCAAACTGAAATACTATCTCTCTACCTAACTGCAACTATAACCTGACGAGTGCCTCTTTCAGCAGTTGCTTAACCACAGTATGTATATATACTCTGCTAACATGTTTTTTTTTATCTTCACATTCTGATCTATGAAAACTAAACAATTTAAACAAATGATTATTCTAAGAAGACTTACTTCTGTTGCGAATAAGCATGTGTACATTTTTTGAGCCTGCACAGATGAGACACTGATCATCAATCTGTACACAGCTAAGATGTGCAGCTTCACCATTGGCTTTGCGAGTGGCAACAATTTTCTTGGTCATGTTCAATGGCTGTAAAGGAAGTCATGACAATCAGCCTTTACTATAAAACATTTGTTGGATTCACTCTAAGTCTATGAGAGGGAATGTGGATAAATAACCAAGGCTGTTAAAGGCCACTTTTTAAATTGCTGTTACTACTATTTGTAGTTTTGTACTAATTACTAATTGTTACAATCACTTTTAGGTAATGTAAGGTTATTTTAAACCACAGGTATATAGCATATAAAGCAAGAATTTACTTGGAATTATTACAAAATTCTGCGACTGTGAAAATTTGTGGCAAGTAACTCTTACTAATAAAATAGTAACAGTCAATATGACTCATTACAATAATCTTGTAATATCTATGTGAGTGAAGTGACAGGTTAGGGCTTGAGTCTGTAAGTGCTGTATGCACATGGATGTTGGTGTGAGATGGAAAAGGGGAGGGAGGGGGGTGAATAAATGTGCAACTTGTCTTTTAAACCAAATCAATCAGTCTGTCATCAGTCAAAACAAAAGGATATAATGACAGTAAATAAATCAACACCATGATATACAAATGTTTGATAAATTGGTTTTCTGCTGCCTACTGACAAGTTTAGAATCATTTTTTCTCTGAATGATACACTTCTACAAATCAGTGTCCAGGGATCAAAGGAAATGGAAACAGTGGAATATTAAACATCTACCTTTACAAAATACTTCTTCCAAGTGAAGTTGTCCCCTTTGTCTTTATCATCATCATCTCCTAATCCACCTGTAAATTTTTTCAAAGCATACAGAATGCACCGTGCTCCTTTGCAAGGTCCTTTGGTGATGCGAAGGAAACAGTTTCCCCGAGCTACCTGAAACCATTACAATCAAGGTATTGCGATGAGATGAGATGAGATGAGATGAGATGAGATGAGATGAGATGAGATGAGACGAGACGATACGATTCGAGACGAGACGAGACGAGACAAGACGAGACGAGATGAGATGAGATGAGACAAGCTTTCACCCATTTGGAAATTTGACTTGAACAAGTGCAGAACAGAGAATGCATAACACAGTGATTAACAATCACAAAAGCAATCACAAACAGATATGGCAAACTTTTGCATCAACTCTTATACACACAAAAATACTGTGCAAGTGGTACAACCATGACTCAAACTGCTAATGGATAAAATTCTGCACCTATTAAAAATATAATGCAACAAAGAGTACTACTGGCTCAAATGACTTGCCATGAGAGAAACAGAAAACATAAAGGGTAGCGTGCAGGACAGGAATCAACGGTTATACCTGTTGAGACCAGGCAGTAAATCACAGTACAGTCAACTCCGCTTAATCGCCCTCCGCTTAATCGCCTTGTTTCCCAGGGAACTAAATTTTTTCTATATAAAAGTCACTGGTTAATCGCCCCTCACTCCAGATAATCTACCACTCTTCAGCGCCCATGAATTCAAAGATTAGCGGTTGAAGGGTTACAGTTGACAAACAAATAATGTACACAGACGGTTTAACTGCGCGACAGATGGCAGACCGGTTGACTGAATGACAGCTGTTACCCCGAAATAGGTGTGATAAGCCTTTCCTCCCCATCTTCCCCTGCCCTTGTCTTCCCCCCTCGCCAGTCCGATAATGCTAAAGTGCCGAAAGCCGCATAGTCTCCTTCCCCCACGCCTTGATTGCGCCTGTGTGGTGGATTTCAGTTAGATCAGAGAACATGTCATGTGGATGAACAGTCTATCCCGACCATGCCATCCTACTCCTTATCGTCTGCTGGGCTACTGCGAGGTGGCCAATGAGAGAGACCGCGGAGATCAAACATTTTGTGGGCTACAGCACCGTCAAACTCGAGTTTGTCCTGAGTCTGGCGATGAGAAGGTGTCAATGCACAATATCAAACCACGACATCAAAGAAATTTAACCTCATTACCAAAAATATGGCCAAAATTACCTTCTCCGCTTAATCGCCCACTTTTTCCGTGATCACGAGGAAGGGCGATTAAGCGGAGTCGACTGTATATGTGCAAATACCACCAAATATGGAACCAATAACAGCAAATGAAACATAAAAATGACATGCTCAAGTCCACAGCTACATACCTTGTCTCTAACACTCTTGTATGTATCATAGATCTGGTCATCAGGACCTCGCTTGCAGAAGACCTTGACATCTATGAGTTCGCCTGAACAATGTTTAGGTAGGACAAAATCAGGCACATCAGTGTTTACTAGCTTCAGGTATTTGAGTCTTCTGGCCCATTCAAGCCAACTGAAGAGAAAAATTTGCTTTGTTTCTCAGAGAAAAGACATAGCTGGTATGGTAGAAACTGCGTAAGTTGTACAGCTCCATTTCCAAGAAATCATCTCACTAGTGTGGGGATCCCATTTATCAGGCAGACTGTCTTATCACAGAGTAGTTGATTAAAATCCGATATGTTCTATTCAAGTCAAGCTAAAACCCACACATTAAATTTGCAAGGTGTATCTCAGACAAACACACATTCATGCAGCGCCCTGAAATCGACAAAATATATCACACCTTAATCTAACACACTGTGTATTCCTTCACCACATCTTGACAATAAACATGCTTCCCAGAGCCGGCTGAGCCAATCAGAACAAAATAAAACCTCAACTGGAATGTATCCTATTCACCATCAAAATCTGGTCACCATACAGCCATACAGCCATACAGCCAGTGGTAAGGGAGGAGTAGAGAAAGCCCATCTTTATGTAAATATATAGATAACAGTTAAAAAACCATTAGACCCTGCTAGTGAAATGAACCAAACAAATCTTATTCTTAAATTATGTATTTTATTATTTTATATGATCAAACTGAAATTTCATTACACTACAGAACAGATCTATTCTGATCACTTTTACAGGAAATACTGTAATTCGTAACTTACATTCTAATTACACAGATGTCGCCAAAGCAATGAAGCTTTACTTTTGAAAATTAAGGATAAGAAAATAATTTCCTAAAAGAAGTCTTTATCTAAACATTCAGATAATGAAATCAGCAGAGATAATTATCCAACCTGGTCTATCTGACGCACACAAAGACAACATATGCCAACAATCATTCATACAAAAGAAGCAACTGAAGCAAGGAGCAGGCAGGGTCATATATACATGAAGGACCAACGAGCGAGTTTAGCAGCTGTGATGATAAGTTGTGAAAACAGCATCGATCTATGAAATGACAAAATGTAATAAACCAAACGGCAGGCTTTGCCAGCCTTGCCCATAATGACTGGATGTGTATTTTAAATACTGACTGCATTCACTCACTGGTCACGGCGGTTTCAGAGCAGAGAACTTAGTTAAGCTCGCCCCGGCAAGCGGGTCGGGCACAGGTCAAGCTACCTACGCTCAGCTGATCGGGCGAGCACCGATTTTGTCCCACTAAAGTGATAATCATATGTTGTAAAGTCATCTGTTTACCTCACAGTAAATATCAGGCAGTAACGAATGTTAGATTGAGAGAGATAATCATGCTTGTAACAACGATATAATTTCCATGCAGGTTTCTGAAACACTTTCACTTTCATAAAAGAACGCCTTTGAAAAAGGGTTATTTTGGAAGAATATTAGTAGCAACAAATGTTTTTTAAACACATAGATTACAAAAATCGAAGATACAAACGTGGTCATTCAAAAATAGGCAGAACATACACTAGCTGACCTTTCTTGCACACTTAACTTCACAGTAAGGCAAGTCCAGGTGAAGCCAGTAGAGTCAATTTATTGCTCAGATAAGACGTTGTTGGCGGATGGTTGCAGTGATAACGTTATTAGTTGGGTGTCTTTTATGCTGGAAGTCCCAAGCAAGCAAGATGTTACATCCACTGTGCATCATTGTTCCCACATTTCCTTTAGTCCTGATAGTAAGCTCTGGTAGTTTTGCACTCTTACAGCTCCTAACAGACACACGAAGCCCCAAATACAACTGAAGGCTAGTCAGATATTTACACTGTACAACGAAGACAATCCTGTTTACTCTTGTAGGGCCTCCTTCTTTAACTTCCTCTTCTTGGGTTGTGGGATCAAAGCTTGGGTGTAACTTTGAATGGAAATGTTTTTCTGTACAGTGTCATGTATGCTTGTATTTGGTCCTTGATGATGGTGTGCTCCACATGGTCTGGTGGTTGTGCATGTGATATCAGGTGGTGGACCTTTGAGCATCTTTCATGAAGTAGCTTGAACTTTTCCCTAATAACATAGGCAGAGTCAAGTGTGGCTTGGTCATCGCTCAGGGAGGATCCTGATTTTAAATTTTTTTACTAGGATTTGGCATTTCAACAGTTAACGATAACTCTTAATCTGTGATTAAACACTCCAAATTTCAGTGATTTTATAAAGTACAATGTGTAATGATTAAAAATGTGTTTTTAAGGAATAGGCATTTCATTAGTTTACGAGCATTACATCGCTCATTTGCCCTAAGATGGAAAATGCAACGTCTGCACTTTTCACAAATACTGCAAGAATGTTTGTCAGCTTCATCATTGTCAATGTTTATTCTATAGTAAAGTTTCAGATCAGAATTGAAGTCTATACAAAGCGTGGGTTTCTTTTTTGGCGCTTTTCTGGTCACTGTGCATTCACCACATGCCTCACACAGTTTGTTTAGAAAGTCAATGTGGTACTTATATTGCAAATAGTGAGAAAAAACTATGTTAGTCTGAATCTGCGAAGTGTTTTTATTACTTAAACCCTGCAAGCATCACAATAATATGGAATCTGAAACAAATTAAAAGGAATTAATATTTCTATCCTTTTCTGAATTGAGTGACACTCTTAACACTTCGATAAATCATTCATCACAGCTTGCCTCGTTGTAAGCTTTTAACACAACTTACTATAATTATTTATCCACCTGAAGAACCCACCAAGATGGTCTTGTTATCTTCCAATTTTTTGTTAGGAATATTTTAGCACAAAAAAACATAAAACGTAAACAAAAATTACATGCACTTTTCAAACTGCTGTCAACAGTGAACGGACTGAGCAAACATAAGCGCGTTACTGGTGAGACAAGTACAGAAGCTTGTAACACACGTGAGAAAGCCCAGTCCTTGAACATACATAGTTTACTGACAGAGATGAAATGCACGCACACAACAGGCGGTAGACATTACGCGAGAGGCCTGAGAGGAACAATTGAGGATTTGATTGGTTACATAATACAAGGGACGCAACTCAACATATAGTGGGACAACACAAGTGGACATAGTTACAAAGCTAAGCTTTTATTTGATACCTTATACTCCTAGGTTTCTTCATGCAGTAGGTTGATAAGAAGGCAATAAAACTGGTCAATTTCTTACTCACACAGTGAGAGATAACACTGCGCGCAGCCCAGTTAGCTGCACCTGTCAAAACCGGAGTCAGCTGGTGATTAATTACCTTCGCCCGGAGCGAACTAAGTGATCCGCTCTGGTATAGGGAGCAAGCCGCTGTGTGGCATGCAAAGTGAAGGAAGTTGGCGTTTATGACTCTCACAAACACATTTTCCTTCAATACTCTACATGTTCAGTAGGCGGGCAAAGATAAACATTGAAACAGACAATGTAACTAATACTCTACATGTTCAGTAGGCGGGCAAAGATAAACATTGAAACAGACAATGTAACTGAGCATGATAGTAACAATTTACATTACCCCTGCCAAAAATCCTGTGAAGATGAAAGAAGGTTCTCTCTAAATCATCTCACTTAACCAAAATGTTGTCCCACATTTGAAAAGTAAAATCATCCATTTTCCTGGAATCATTTCGCAGGTTCCATTTATTTAATTTTGTTCACCTTTCCTTGATGCAAAAAAATCTTTTTTAATTTAATGTGTGTAAAATAAATACATTTTATCAATTTTCCAACATCAAAAAAATGTCTTTTTTTTTTTTTTTTGGTGTGATTGTCATTGTATCTAGACTAGACTAGTTGATTTTGAACAAGTGTTTTTACTTTAACAGATTGAGTATTTGAAATCGCAGACTGTAGAAATCCAACCCCTGTCAAACTCAAAGGCTTCCTCTGTCCACAGCCCAACTACATCAAACTGAGAACAAACCAGGAAGTCATATAATTACATTGATCCTATTTGACTTTTAATCAATGAAGGTAAAGCAACTTACAATCACAATGATCAAGCTATATATACTAAACTGATGAACACCAAATAAACAGCTTGGCATAAGAACAGACTGAAATCATAACTGATCATATGATAACAACTGCAGATAAAGGGTCAAAGAAAAAGAAGCACTCAATTTTCACCTCAGGATATAGACTAGATTAAATATCATTCACAACTAAGTGCTGCTGTATTGCTGTATTCCACTTCTGCCCACAGTCTGGTAGACAAGATTTAGTTACCTTTCTGCTTTTTCGCTTTCTATTGTGTCATCAAAGTCCACTTGTATCGTCTTCAAATAGCTGGCCACTGTCTCACTCACAGCCGGGTTCACAAGCTGTGTGATGGATGAAAGATCAAACCCTGGTCCATTTGACGCTTTTGTGGCAGCAGTGGTATGTATCTCGTCGTCATGACCAAATGTCGTCATATCTTTCCAGCTGAATATTCCCTACGAGAAACGAATTAGACTCAAGACTGGCTATAACAATTCATGTACAGAGACCTAGACTCTAGACTACATCTTACTACAATATTTATGATTTCGCTAGCAACACGCAATACCAAAACATGGTAAATTTGCCTACATGAGTAGGGGCCCCTTGATCACTCGAGAGCGTCTATGTGCAAACTTGTCCATGGTATTCTAGTCCATTCACTCGGCTTGGCTTTGGCACTTTTTAGTGGTTGATTTTTTCTGGGAAGTTTCTGCGTGCTGTTTTTATAATTATTATTTGTTTTGTAATGTAATGGCTATATAATACTCTTTAGCTGCTTCATGGAGCTCAACTTCAATGACCATCCAGCCCATTTAAAATATGCATACAGAACCTTTCTCTTTCCCGCTTCTTACATATTGCATCCCTAGCTAATTATGGTGTATAAATTTTCCATCTCTAAGATATTTCTTATTACACAAACGAGTTACTGCAACAGAAGCTCCATGTACTTGTAGCATGTCTGTTGATTCCATTTTATAACATCCATGGGAGGAATGCACACCTGATGCTCCTGTCTAGACAGACACTAGAGTTTGGGGCTTGCCTCGATTGAAGCTCCTCCCTCAGTAGGCATCAGGGTTAAGGTTAGGGGGTAGGGTTAGAGATAAGTCTGGACTGTACTAGTAGTAGTAGGCAAGAGTTCAAGTTAGGGGTGTGGGTTTCATTCTGAATTCCTTCCACATCTACTAGTCACTAGTGGTACAGTTTTAGAATGGCACTGAGTAAAATTCTTATGCAGCTGGCTGAGCTGGGGTGTACAACAGTATTGATAATAAACATGAAACTAAACAACACTTTCCTAACAGGATCATTGACACAGTTTAACTCTGATTAATTAAAACATTACTTTTGGTATTTCAGAACCACAGAATTAACCCCTCAAAACCACAGAATTATCCCCATTTTTTTTGTCTTTGAGAATGTAAATAAATGCCTAAATCTCTGAGACTGAGGCTAAAATTTTCCTACCTATGGTTATGCCAAGGGGACCATTTGGAAAGGAGAATAGGGAGGGACGGGGGGAAGGAGGAGGTGGGAGGAGGAAGGGGGTGAGAGGAGGGAAAACTCAAGATGATAACACTGAATCATTATTTGCCCTGTGTCATAGATGCCGTGTTAAACTATCATTTATTCTATCTGATTAGTTTTTGTTAGTCTAACTCTCTGCTTATAGGGTGCTTCAGAACGCTGCTCGCTGAAACGGAGTCCCCCAAGCGATCTATTTTTAGCCGCGCCGTCCGACCCGGCGGCTGACTGTTACCTTCATTCATGGGTGAAAGGTCAGATTCGTGCTGCCNATTCAAGTATGTCCTAACCGTTTGGTCCAAACCACACTTGGATCATCCTGTATGATCTAGTTAAATTTGATGTACCTCTGTATCTTATTTTCCATGTAATGAACTATTCCTAAAAACATAGGCACAATTTAACTGCAATCATGTTGAAGAGCAGTAAAACCTAACTGAAAACAAATTTATGGACAAACTCCGACACCCTCACTTGAAAAACTTGACCCATTGAAGGGATTAGATGGTGCTGGTATGCACTATGTACTATAGACAAAGTAAGGAACTAGCAATCCTGATCTGTTCAGTATAACAATGGGAATCTTGTGCCCTGGGAATAGTTTGGGTTGTCTCATAACATATTTTAAGTTCAGTCCAAACAGATGAAACTTTGCCTTAGCTTGATAAAATATGTGGCCTCATTCCTGCATGTTTCAATTAATCTGATCAGTTAATGTTACTCCTTGCCCACAGCTTCACTGCTTATCCTCTTTCTCCTGTTTTTAAGTTACCATAAACGACAAAAGGCAGAGAATGATGCTCACATACAGGGTCCATATGTTCACGCCACAAGATATCAAACAATAAAAATAAATCGACTGCTACATTTGGCATAACATTATGTATGTTTATTTTCAAAATTTCTTGCCTATAGAGGAGTTATATATTTACAAAAAAAATGTGGTTCGTTTACAAAATGATTGATGACTTTTTGTACAAGAGCGAGCACATATAAACTTGCTAATATTATCAAGAATCCACTGAAAAGTCAGAGCTAGTATCAACTGCATAAGGAAGATATGGGTCAGGATTTGCAAATAAATGCAGTGTCTCATCCTCTAACAAAGTGTAGCCTTCTATAATATTGTGAAGGCAAAATGTTGTTCAAATACTCATTAAGTCCAAGTATTGCCCTGATTCAAAGCCCAAACTTTCCAATGTCGCCTTGACAGAAATTTTGATGATGAACAATGTATGATGCGTAAAATTGGCAATTTGTTAGTTTCTCTAGTTTTGACTGTCATGACTAAAGACTGATAAATGAACAAATTGCAAATTAACTTTGAACATTTTGTTTATTTGAAATCAAGTAGAATGAGCAACGGAACATTTTTTCAAATGTCAATAACAGCTCTGAAACTTCTGACATCAATACCTTGCACAGTGTTACAGTCACTGGCTAAGCATTCAGCTGGTCTTTCTGATTGTAATTCCAAATGCAATTTTCCTCTGATCTCCACAAATCTCAAATTATGTGGCAGGTATTCACTGCTTACTTTTGCAAAATTTGTAAAATTTTCAAGCAAAGCAATTGGGGTCAACCCCCTCAAAAAAACAGTAAGGAAGAAAAAGTAACAGCATATAGATACACAAGTTCATTTTCACAAATGCACACATGCTCACAATCATACTCTTTCGGGCATACATGGTTCCTAAGTACTCATAATATACATGAGAAAAAGGACGCATGTACATATAATACAGAAATTATGGGTGGGGAGATAGAGGCTAATATTCTCATCAGCTGCAGAAACTACAGCATTCATCATATTCTCTTGCTTCAAATCCTTGCAAATTTGACTTCTATCATCAATCAGTCCCATTGTGACTGGTCCACCAATAATGCTGAATGTGCTGTACTGTAAGTTAACAACAAAAGGTTCCATTTCAGGGCTGGCGCTTCCACACAACTGGGAAATTAAACAGACATAAAAGTATAACATTTGGAATAAATTCCAAAGTTTGTTTCCCATGTTGGAAAGATATCACCATGAGAATTCTCTCCTATTTGGCCCTGCAGGACTTCCTTGGTGTATTACATCATATCAATCAAAATAAGCGGCTGTTTATGTGGTTTTGATGACAACTGACAAAGTCTTGAAAATGCATTCATGCTGCTTCTAATGCCAGCTTAGTCCCTTGTTCTTTCTCAGTTCTGTTCCCTCTTTCCATGAAAACTAAATAACGAAAAACAGTATTCATGACATTCACCTTTCAGTTAACACCTCTTCACATTTTTTCATGTGCACCCCTGGCCAACACATTAGCATACCATAAAGCTTAAGCCTCATATTATAGGCCTCCCTTGCAGGAAGATAAATGTTCGAAAACTGGCTCCCTTATCACTAAACAGCTTTCAGGTCATATGAACATAACTCTCTTACAAGTACTCACTTTCAGATAAGATTCAAACAAGCATCACATGCACCGGCAATTTTGTAGGGAAAAAAATTTAAAGATTGTTAAACAAAAAAAACAAACAAAAAAAAAATATCTATTTTTAACATAGGCCATTAAGACAAGGTTTACAGGCAAAATACCCATATATTCCTGATGACATATTTTGGGAACATATCTTCCATTGCATTTTTATGGCAATACCATTGCAATCAAATTCAGTGAAACCCAATGACCCAGTACACATTTATAGACCATAACCACATAAGGCAATCATCCTCCAAGTTACGCATCTAATTCGCACAACAATTGTCTCTCCTTGCTATAAGAGTTATAACTCTCTCACTCATAACCGAGTCTGATGATACGTAACAACCTACCAATCTTAACCCTCAAAAATTCTAACACAGATGAAACTATCAGTTAACAGCAGAAGAGGTGGCCTTACAATTTTTCCTATACATCACCAATTGAAGCCCCATGCATTTTATGTTTAAGCAGTGCGTTGAAATTTACTAAATTACTGAAGAGTTTGTGATATCTCCCTCTGTCACATGTACTTTCCAAGTTCATCTTTAGTATATGAACAGGTGCACACCAAGGCATGAAGGTCTTTTGTTGACATTTTTGAATATACCTTAATTTTCAGACAGACATTATTTACTTTCTTGACCTGAATAGTGTCTGAATATGTACAAGTGATGAATGGGAAGTTGAATTTGAAAAAAAAAAAATATTAATATATGAGAGGGTTACATTATTTCTTTTGTTGAACGGGGAGGTAAAGCTTGAACTCTGCTGGTAATTCATCTTCTGAGTACAATCTATCGGAGAAGTAGACCCTGCGAATTCGGCAGTTTGCATGAATCTGAAACAGATGAAAGAACATATACAGTTAACATCTCCACCTTGAGCTAGTGGTCCCTACATAAACATATTTCTCGTGGACACAAATATGTTGCTGAAGAAGAATCATTTTTTTTATGGGCGTGTGACCATTTCATCAGCCCAGCCTAATGCACAGCTTCTTCTCCTAAACACCTTTACTGAATGCATCACATGACCATTGTTTCAAAGTAATAAAAATGGCAACCCCTCATGATGAAAATTGTTGTGCATTTCAGTAAGACTACAACTGTAAATTTGCTTTTTGAAATAATCATAAGTCATGATTGCTCATTATTTTAACACCATTGTGCGGTCACAAGTTGTGCTACCTATTCTTAGTAAATTCATTTGATTGTGTGATAATAAATCTAAAAGGTTATACTCACTTCCAAATACCTAATTTTTTTTTCCTAAAAACCCATAAAGACAATCATTTAAGGTAATAAAAAATGGCACTCAATAAAGGAATTCCACAAATCGCGTCCCACACCCTAACCCCTCCCATCCCAACAGCCCCCGAAATCAAGTATTATGAATAAAATAAAATATTAATTCATTTAATTTAGATGCAAATTTCAATGATTTACACAGATTTAGGCAATGCAAATAACACCCTATTCTAAGGCAAGTACTGATTTGAAGCACTGCTGACAAACTTTGCAAATTTCAGTAACTGTCACTGAACTTTCCTCACTGAAAGTTTGTACTTTCATACTCTGGATGTCTGCTGACTTTTAGGTCAACATTGATGCCGGAAAATTTTATTAGAATGCTCAAAAAATTTTATTTACCTGGACTCTGAGGGTCTCAATGTAGTTTGTGCCATATGCCCTGCGCGTGAAGTCAGACAAATTGAACTGAATTTGATTCCAGCCATCGTCCAGCCTCATGGGCATGGTGCAGATGAATGGCTTTACCCTTGTCGTGCTCTGGTAGTTGCTAGCACGGAATCTTCGCCTCACATTCTTGTCATCTAATACCTGCAACAAAGAAAGTCATTCCCAGTGATAAGAGATCTCCATCATCTGGTGGAAACTGATGTTTGATACTGGAGCATTTAATCAGATTCTTCAATAAGTTCTGTTTTGATCTTCACTTCAGAGGTTGTGCTGAGCCAATGAAAGTCAGTTTTTCAGACTGCAACATGCAGTCAATCATATTCCTTAATACGAATCACTTTGAAGTGACTGTCTCACAGAAGTTGTATTCCTACTTTCTAGTTTATGTAAGCATCTCTGAGGAGTCAGCAGGGTTCTCATTTTATTCACACAAGATGGATTATGAAATATGTTAAGATAAGAGAGCATGAGATCAGAAAAGGGATACATCATTGCAGTTCAATCCAAGACTTTGCTCACGTTATGAGACAGTTGCTCCAATACTGTAAAATGAGTAATAACAACTTATCATCACCTATTACAACCATGCAAATCCTCCAGAACTCCTCTTATGACAACAAATATCAATCAGGAGCTTACAAGCTGAGATATCAGGCTGAAAAAGCTCCTGTTTCAACTTGGCGGGATTAATATAGAATAATAACCGGAAAGAGGTATAGATACTGACCTGAACCTCAAATGTGAAGTATTTCTTCAAGTTCTTGATGATCATAACTAGGAATGGCAGTTTGATTCCCAATGTCTTTTTGGGGTCTGCTGGGCAAGTGATGTATGTTGTACTGTGGATAGAATAAAATGGGGCATATGCAATCTCGTCATTAACAAAATATTTGTCTGGAGTTGTATAGCAAACCTTAGGCATGGAGTAATTCATTAAAATTCATTGATTAAATAAAGATTTACATTAGAGACAGCAAATGACATTTTAAGTCTTTGAGGTCTTTGGCAATGAGTGAATTTTTATGGGACAATTTACTTATTTCCCCACGTCCTACCCTTATTTCTACCCAATCCAGAAACTAAACTTTTGGTCATGCACATAAATACAAACTTCAGGTCCAAAGTAAGACAAATTAACAATGGAATCTACTTACCTGACATTTGTGCCAACAATTTCTAAAACTAGTGACTGAATGTCATTGTCTGTGATACGTTTGATGTGACCATTCCGCACCTATGGACAAAAGAAAACATCAATATTCAGAAGTGAAAAAAGGTGTAGAGTTCTCTTTCTTCCATGCAGTAAACATTTAAGTTATATTCATACCTTACATATTATGTTATATATACCCTTATTATTCATATAGTTATTCATATAAACATCAGTTGCAATGAAGTCGTTGAGTTTAATTCAAGCATGTCATGCATGTACACTTGACTGTTCTGAACCGCACCAGTTTACCTTGTCTATTTGTCAACATCTGTTAAAACAGATTTACAAGGCCTAAGAACATCATTCTTAATTTAATTTTTTTTGTGCACACTATTCATGGTAATGACGTTGCCATGGTGATTAAGAGCATATGCCGTATTTAAGCAAATTTTACGCAAATAGGGCCTGTGTCACCCACTACCTTGATCCATAACTTATTTTCCGTATTAACAAAGTTGCTCCTATAAGCAAACAAAGTGTGATATGGATGTCACCTGGAATAGGCTATTTAGCTGAAACATGATTGATTAATCAAGCAGATGGTCCTTTCCTTTGCACTGTGCATCAGGTTTGGGGACCTAGATTTACTTTATTATGACTCGGTGTAGTACTGCGACGGAGGAACGACAGAATTTATTTAAATGCATGGCATTAATTTGCACAAAAATAGATGACTAAGACGAGTGTACATGCAATCACAGGCATGGTTTTCATGACAAAATTCAGTAGCCTAATGATACACTACATTTGCAAGGGCCTGAAGTGAACGTTGCTAGGCACAACACAACACTACACCAAGAAGCGAAGTCCAACATGAAGCTTTTCCTGTCAAAATATCTACGAATCATGATAGCATAGTCACTGGGCTAACTCACCTTTTTGTCCCAAATCTGTAAGGGTTTGCTGCCAATACTGTAGAGTATTGATAAAAACCCACTCTGAAAAGTGTTCTTGAACATCTCTGTGGTTGATGTGAGTTGTGGATGTCTACAAATTCAATGTACCACCTCCTTGCTAACAGCACGGCCCTCCCGCACGATGGTTCTGTAGTCAAGTGAAAAATTCTTTGACAGAAGAATCAACTGAGCACGTTGTTAGGGGACTTTTCTCGTCGGCGTATCGATACATGTTGCTACGAACGGGAATGCATAGTTATATTTAAACCCAATTTTATTGCTGTAGAAAATATAAAAATATCCAGCAAAAAATGATAATTTTATTATTAATATAGCTATAAAGCCGTTCAAATTATTTCAGAAAGCAAATCTTAAGAATATGTCATGAAGTAGTGCGCATTCATTTCATTTGTATTAGGAGTAAAGTGACTTCCGCCTGTCCTTCGCAACAAGCGTCACCTGGGAGTACCTCTTAGGTGAGGGTTGCTGCGGAAGTGCTCGCCGCGTGGTCACCACTGCCGAATACGTTGTGGTACCGGCAATCCGAAAGTAGGCGTAACCGGTGACTGTTGACACAGCAGCCGATAGATGATAGAGCAACAGTAACGCCAGATGTTGCGAGCAGCAATCGTAAAGACGCAGAATTTTGGCAACTTGTTAACTTAATGCATACAATGTGAAATCAAAGACATTTCATTGACTCAGACAGAGCTTAATCGTCGCGTTTATAATTAGCCTTGGGGCTTGGGTCAGGGCAGGGAGAAGTGCCTCCAGAGTAAACAGACTAACTCGTAACTGTGGACTGAAAAGCAGATCTAGAACTCATCAAATTTAACGAATTATCGTGATATGTTCTCGATAAAACAAATAGACTAGGTTTTAGTTTTTGCTTGGAAGGTGCATGGGTACGATATTTTTGAGTGTTGACTACTGTTACAGTAGTTAAATAGGTCATCGGTACAGAAGGTGGGATTAGTAGGTTACCAGCGAAAACCGGGAGATTGAAAATGCATGTACTGTATTTGATCTTTTAATGGAATAGGCCAGCTTGTTTTCTTACGGTTGTAGATCTGATGCAGTTTGTATAATTTCACAAATTGTTACCTCCGTCAAGTTGCTGGACAAAAAAAATCACTTAAATGTGTCTTTTTTTTTCCCCCCATTTGTCGCTTTATAGCAGGGCCTGTACAAGTACTACAACTCTCTCTCACAGACCAAGGCTTGGGGACACGGCCATAGTTATATCGTCCATCGTCTCCCTCGCAAAACAATCACTTCGAGCACCCCCCCCCCCCNACCCCCCTTTTTTTGTGTGTGTGTGTGCGTCAACAACCCTTAAAATACACACACACTCACACAGAGGGTTACTGACTCTGTATTCACTTGTTTTAACGAATGACCATGAATTTGAATCACATTTGACGGTGAATGCAAAAATGTTGTTGCGGGAGGATGGATTCGTTAAATTTAGCTGTGCTGTCATCGTTGTTACGTACAGTTTCTAGAGAGCGGAGATATTACCACGATTGACGACGAGGAAATAAAAGAAATGTCATTAGATGTCATATAAGATGATGTGCAGAAATATCTGGGGAACATGCACATGACGTAGACTACGTTCATAGTTTTCGTCCCATAGGCTTCCTCGGGATTCAGTACATGCATAGTCAGCTATTACTTTAGCAACTAAGCTGTGTCAGAGCCTAGGATTGTAGTGATGTAGTGGCGAGTCTAGGAAGCCCCCGCCCCCTTTTTCCACCCAGCAGTGGTCACTCCGGTTGTGCTGATTTTGGTATGCATCCCACGTCGGAGAATTAACTCGAACTGTCAGCGAAGTAACGGGCAAACTACAGATCTCGCACACATGCAAGTCTCTAACACAATATGACATCCACTAGTGAAACGACATAGTTGGCACTACAGATTCTAATGGGTCCTCCCCTGCACAGATTAATTCAAATTGTCGCCGGCGACAATTTGTGCCGAGAATGTCACTGTCACTCTATGCAATCGAATGCACAAGCGACGATATTTGCCGCAACAGCTGTATGACAGACAGTCATAAAAAAAAAAAAACTGCGCTCATTATTCGTGTTTCGTGTGAAGCGTGTCCGTCTGAAGTAAGTTGTAGGCCTTTCTGGTTGAAAGTGTAAACCTACAAAAAAAAACGGAATGGAAAGAAAGAGTGCAGATAAAGCATCATATGACCTTATATATATATATATATATATATAACGACTTATTTTGTTGTGGCAAATATAGGCCTTCAGTGATTTTGTTAATGTTATCGAAATTATAATATATAATGTCATTGGTATGCACACTACAGCAGTTGGCCTACCGAGAAGACAAGAAATCAGCTAGCAATTGACTCCACATGTAACGACATTGCATGAGTCGAGCCTCTTTTCACTCAATATTTTTCGTCGAATCATATCCACTGTTTAGGTTTCCTTGTTAGAAACAGCAGTTTAAGTCGATATCGAATCAAGCAGTGGGCTCACTGATCTAATTTTTCAGTCCCAAAGGTACCTAAGCGGTGCGAAAACAATCGGGTGAGTCAACGTTTCATTAGTCAACTCCTCGATATCGCGTACCTACTGAGCACATTGATTTCTCAATCCTTTGATAACTCCATTAGCAACAGCAATCGTTAAGGCCCACGGGCGTGGCGTACCGGTATAATTATCATACAGTGTTCATTGTGATACCCTGTATCAGTATGACATGAGAGAGGTCTGTAACATACCTGTTCTACGACACAAGTTTAATAGGCCAATGAGGTATTTTCAGACGGGTCAGTTACACCACGTGATCTAGGGATTGCTAGGATATGTTGATAAATGACGAGTAGTCATACATAAGCAGAGCATGTAAACAAACCAACGTGTGAGCAAGATTTCCTAGGTCACGTGATAGAGCTGAAAATACCTAATTTATACCAGTTGCTTCATCCAGTCAACAGCACAAGACTGAAATTTTGTATTGTTCGCAGCCAGTGAAGAAAAGTTACCATTCGTGAGTTGAATCGACATTGCCCTGTCAACAAATGCACTGTTTTATTACACAACGCCTATAATATATACTCACGATCAAAAGTAAGTAGGCCTATACACGTCAATCATAACCCATAGCAAAAAGCCAACGTGACAAAAGGAGATGAAAACTTTTTTTTTTTCCAAACGTGGGGTTTATTTTCAATTAAGTTCACGGAAAATGAACTTCTGGGACTTGAATCTGTGATCTGGATTGTCTGGATTCTCACATTTTGTGGAGGAGGGTCAAAATACAAATCAGAATCAGCGTCCATGAGTGAGTCCCAACTAAACGATGACGAATCTTGGTTGCGAGCCTTCTCCCTCGCATTCAAAGCTGTAACTTGGTTAAAATCCCTGCAATACCTGAAAAAGTCATCAGACTAAGCTCACATTCCTCCCCCTTAATAATAATGGATTATGCTTTTCCACCCGGTTACACGTGACTTCATAATGGACATAAATATATGGTCCGTCCTTAACGGCAAGACACGAAGAGCACGGAAATGATCTGTAAACTTTACCAAAACTACACTACCTTATGAGCTTTACATGGACCACAAAATAATGTAAAGCATTGGTAAGTAAAACTGAAGATAATGGGAAGGCATAAGCAACAGGCAGGTAGTATGAAGATTACCTTTTCTCCAGATAACATGGGAAAATTGTGTTTGAAAACTTGTGTTTACCAGAAGATCTTAATTTTGACTCTGCTGACAAGAGATATCAGGCCTACATTGTGACAGCCTTTCAGGCTTGGCATTTCACAATTCCACCATCAGCTAGTTCTTGAGGAGTGTTTTGTGCAGTTCTGGTTATGGCGTGAAACATACAACATTTACACTACTCCTCTTATTGTAATTATTGTGCTCAAGAAGTCACTGGCTATAAACATATCGGTTAGACTGAAGAGAAAAAGAAAAGAACCCGCCAAACGATTTTTTTACACGCCAGCCTTTTGAAAAGCCCGCCATATTTGAGGAATTATTATTTGGCCTAAAAAAATGGAACACACCATTCGGGTGTGCTAAAACCCATTTTTTTTTTTGTTTAAACTTCGAAGACAGCCAGGAACAGTCTGCTGACCCCCCACCCCGAAAAAAAGAGGGGTGGGCACTACAGTGATTTTGTGATTTACACAGGAACTGCTTAAATCGATGGAGAAATTAATGTCCACGGCATACATAGGAGGAAACGTTAACATTTTTCTATCGGAAAGCATCAGTGTTCGCACTGTTGTTTCATACCACCTAAATCATGTTCATTCATGTAGGCTTATCATACACATGTTCGTGTTGTGCATATGTGTGTGCGTGTGTGTGTGTGCGTGCGTGCGTGTGTGTGTATGTGTGTGTGTGTGTGTGTGTTTGTTGTTGATGTTGATGCTTCTGCTTGTACAATATCTTGTCAGCATGCCATTTCTGAATATCTGTTGTCAGCATGCCATTTCTGAATATCTGATACACCCTCGTTAAATAAATCACAATTATAATATAGTCCTCTCTAACTTAAGACATGTAATTAAGTACCTGCCTAGAGAGACTGAGTAATTTTATCATGGCATTAATAGTTTAATGAAGCCACCTGTGTTGTAATTCTCCTGCAGTAGCATAATGTAAGAGATATAAGCGGATGGATGGAGGGGGGTAGGGACGGAAGGACCGACAGATGTAGGGATGGGCAATGGACAAATGGCTGGATGGATGAATGTGCAGGTGGTAGGACATGGCGAAGAGGTATTAATAATTCTTGCTTTTGTTCCTTTGATATGTCTCCCCTTCTTGCCATTTGTCTGGTTTTCTTCCTCTTTCCCGCCTTTGCTAGCCTACAGCCCCTGCCCCCTTTTTTGTTTGAATGCAGCTCGCATCCCGTTTTCACTCTTTATCTCTCTCTCTCTCTCTTTTTCCTCCATTCACTATCTCTCTCTCCCTCTCACTGTTTTACCTTTTAACATGACCTGTCTGGAACCCAAGCCTTGAGCTATAAATTGTTTCTGTACTGTATGTGCTTGAGAATGAAAGTGTGTGAAGTATGTTCGGATCAGCACTGCTTCTTTTTAGTTAGTTATAAGTAAGGTGCAACTTGTGATATGGTTGTTCGTTTTCTTATGGATATAGTGATATAGATACAGTATGTGTGTGTATGTATGTACATATATTTGTTTTTTTCACAACCCTGTCCCACCTGAATACATCCATCCATGGCCATGATAATGTATTGTTTAGTTCAGGCAATAGTTTCTGAGTTGTTCACAGCACAAAGATCTGGTTATTTGGTTACTTCATGTTGAAAGAAATACAGTAAAATTATTCTATTTTTTTACTTTAGCAGCACAAGTCTGTGGAAATGTAATTTAAGAAGTAGCCTATCTATCACTTCAGTAACCCTGTATTGTTACGGAGTGATGACAGAAATGACATTATGTACTTCTGATCAGTTATTATAACATGGGCAAAACAAACCCTGGACACACAGAGACATAAATCCACCATCTGCATTCTTTTGAGTGCATGAGCAGGAAGACATATTGATCAGAAAGCAATCAGGACCTCTCTGTCACTTTACAGAAAATGACAGTAAGCACCAAAAGCATTCTTTTACAGGAGCAAAAAAAAAATTGTGTAACCGTTAGTAACACTTCTCGTGATCAAATTAATCAGTGAAGCATGTGGTTGACTATCTCTCATAAACAATAAAGAGTGCAAGAAAATGACCCAGATAGTAAGACAGGAACATTATGCCCTACACAATGATACAAAAAGGTGAGTGTTACCTAATTTGGCTTATGCAGTTTTTATCATTATCAGTAAAGTGGTAACTCTTGAGTTTATTGCAGTTGTGAATATTTATTGCAGAGCAAAGAACAAACTATTGTTACTATTTATGTTCATGTATGTATTTACTACTATGCTCATGTGTCAACCAGCTGCCCATGCATTACCTCCCTTTATATAACAAGCCCAAGAAAATCACTCAACATATGCTCATAAAACCATTCAACAATTCATGTGGGTTGACTGAATACTGTGCAGAGAGAAACATATCTCAGAGGAAGTCTAATATAATCTGACAAAAGGGCTATCTATCTTTGCCAAAACTGTCCTTCAAAAAACTGAATGATTCTGTTTATATACCAGTACATGTATAGCTCTTTATTTCACCAAAATTAGTGTTTAATATCTGTGACCTGATCAAAGGCATCTGCAGTGTCACAGAAATATTATATTGGGAGATGAGCATTAACATGAAGATCATAAATGTGAAAAAAAGATGATTTTGGTGGGAAAACCAACCTAAGCCCTTTGATCAGAAGATGTTAGAGGTGAAAGCAGCAAGCCACAAGTCATCCAGTCATTCTGCAAGTCATGATCTGGAATAATACAAGCTAAAACCCACCACCTCACAAATTCACATCGTAACATCTTCTTTTCTGCCCGCTGTGTAAATCATCCCTCATTTTCTTCACCTAGGAAAATTACTTGTAGGTTTGTGCAAGTCTCTGAATATGACAATCGTTCTAAGGGACTAATAAATACCATCAAAAACTTTATAACTTTGGTAACTTTAATTTTGGACTTTTAACTTTCATTAAGTGGCTTTATTCAGAACATGAGGAGGTTCAATGCGTTCATGAGACTTGAGAGAGATAAACCAGTTATTGACGTGAACCCATCAAGGGAGGAAACTTAATAATACACCTGTGCAATAGCATTTCAGACATGCTTCAGTTTCTCTAAGAAATAGACAGGACAATTGTCTGTTGTATGGAGATCATTAAAATTTTAATGCCACATACATATTCACATTCATTGTCTGAAGTTTAAGAACACTCTATGTAAAAAAGCTGATATATATAAAAAAATATGAGAATATTAAAAAGATCTAAAAAATGTCGGATGCATGATAACAAGATTTTGTGCTGCATGATGGAAAAAGAAAAAAAAGGGAGAGTGGTTTTTATATTGTATGACATGAAAAGTAACCACATACTGTGTATATTATAAAATATCATCATACAACAGGCATCAGGAAATGCATAGCTTTGTTGGATATGAAGTATTGGCAACAAATATATGTACGGTCAATCTCCATTACAGTGTTAAGTGTGAGATGGACTAATGCTGACTGTATTTATTCATTTTATTATGGATGACCTAAATGCCATGCACTCATGTCCCGGTGATTAGATAACCAGTATTGTCTCAATGTCATGTAACCCAGTCAGACTAGTCATAAAGACCATACTGTATGAAATGCTACTTTCCATTCTCTGCCATGTTTAGTATCATTAAAACAGGCACTCCTTTCAATAAAAAATACTGTTAATTGGTCTGGTTCCCACATTTTCAGTTGAACCAACTATCAAATACCATTCTGCATGGGACGTACATTATTGAGTGTAACATAATGGTATTTAATTGGTAAGTGGCTAAATTTTGCTCAGCTAATATTTGTCTCACACTTGTGACTCACAGAAGCAGATCTGAAAGGGATAGGATAATATGATAGTAATGCTGCTACCCCCCCCCC
>JAWQUT010000257.1:614576-787638 GCA_033807755.1 Ellobium chinense | reverse complement strand
CCCCCCCCAATCTATTGCAGTCTCTTATATTCCGGCCATTTGGCAACTACATGTATGTTTTGTTAATATTTGACAATTTAGACCAAAATTAGAAGCAGACAAATTCCCATCACTTCTGTTTTGTGAACTGTTACAGCTCTTAAAACAGAGCCTTAAGGACAAGACAACAAACAGCTGTCAAATTATAAACCTCCCTGTCACTCGTAGCTCTTTCCCTGTATCCTTTTCATTAGCTGTCTCCACCTTCCAGATCTGCCTATGTGAGTTCATAGCACCATATATCCCATATATCCACACACTCAACTGCACTCAGTTGCTTTCATTCCCAATCAGCTCAACATAGATTTGCTCATCTCTTGCAGGCTCTGCTCTAGATTTAGTGATTACAATATCATCAACTGGGCCATCTGCTGAATTTGTCTTTGTGTTGCCAATCTTGTTGACTACATCCATGCCCTCAAGGACTTTCCCAAAGACTGTGTGATGTCCATCCAGCCATGGGGTTGCCTTTAAGGTAATGAAAAACTGACAGCCATTTGTATTCTTTCCTGAAATAGAAAGCAACATTATCAAATTATTTTATTTTCACATGTACCGTATACAAACTTGTAATTTGGCTCACTGGCTAATATCATGATCTTGTAGTAACAGCCTATTGGTGGCTTTGCCCTTAACCAGTGAAAGCAATATTAGTGAAATATCATTGGCATGAACTTGGCAGAATAATTTATTATGACGTGCGCACTTCAGTTAAGGCAAAGCCTTTGGATTATCCAGCTTCTTAAGACACGTGAAGGTACTGTCTTTTGGCTCGACAATGATGCATTTCAGGTAATGAAAATGCTCACATGGTTTGAAGCAAATGAAAGTGACAAATTTCTCTGAAAGTGTCTGACAATTTACTTCATTGCAAGAACTGTTCAGTCAGTGACTGGAGGCCTGTCCATGTCAGCTGCCAGTCAGCAAGTAAGGCTGACTTTTAACTAATATGAACAACTTAACAGTTGTGAGATGGATCCTGAAAGTGTGTGCATGTGGCCCTCTTCTCCCTTTTTCTTTTCTATGTGTGAGAATATATATGTAGTGTTTTTGGCATTGCTTGATGAAGCTGATTTTAAAACCATTCAAGGCCACTTGGAACTTAACATGTAGCAAGCTATCAAAAATGGCAATCTCTCATTCTTTAGATAAAGAAATAAAATATCCTGGAAGTTACAGCTGAACCATTTACAATGGCCATGACTGTAACACAGCCCCAACTTTACAAGGACTCGCTGCTCATTATTACAGTGGTGTGTAGTCAAAGAGCGTTTTGTGCCATCCAGAATGCTTTGTATATATATGATATAAAACAGCTGGGACTATTATTATTAAATGGGAATGTTTTGTTCTCCAGTGGTTGTGTTACCAGAGTTCCAGTGAGCTGCCAAAATCTTCCCAATGCAATGAGATTGATTGAGCAAAAATTCACCTGTACTGGTGAGATGTGACAGTGGTGAGTGGTCAAAAGAAAACTACAGTTTTGATTTTATGCAGTTCAATCGACATACATTGTCGTAATTGGGCTGTCAGCCGAGTCCATATTTACTTACAATGAACAAAAAGCTGTCCTGAAAGTTGTAATCAGCCTGTGTCTATATTAACAGTGAACATCAACTTCTTTTTTGTTCACACTTCAAACTATTCAGAAGTGTAGAAAAAGTCTACCTTTAGAAGTGCAATTCAGAAACTGATGTCTGATCTACTGGACACAAATCTATTAATATTAACCTATTTCCTTTTCACTGGCTACATCATAGCATACAAACTACTCCCTTGGTGACCCAGACCCCGCTCCACTGTCTTGGCCTTACTTCATATCCATTCACGCTATTGCAATTTTCAGTCATGGAAATTTTCTTCCCTTGCATTTTGCTGAGTCTTTTCGAGTTAAAACAATGCACAACTTGCAAAGAAATATTACTCCTGTTATGCCTTGTGTCGATCAGCTATACCACACGAAGACACAGCATCAGAAGTAATTGAATACAATGAATATATACTGTCTGATATAACAGGGCACGGCTGTAATGAGAAAATCCCAAAAGTCCTGACCTCCTTAAGGGGGGGGGGGCCACCTGAAATCGTCGATTTGGGCTAAAAATGCCGAAATTGGGTTATTGCTATTTTTAGATACTTTGACATCTTGTGAATCGAAAGCATTGATGGTCGCATGTGAAAGAATCCATTTTACCTCTCAAAAATNGCCGAGCCCTCCCGCATTCTCCTCCCCCTACTGTCTTATCAGCGGTGGTGTAATACACACGCTCCACTTATTGTTCTGCGGTTAATGGCACTCGCAGTGTCCAGTTTTATTGCCTCTCTCTATCCGCGGCACCGTCTTGTTTGTTTTTCAAGCCGTCGGCGTTGTTTAGTACCACGCGGGGAGGACGCCAGGAGGTGATTTTGCCTCTGTGGCAGCGCTGAGCAGTTGGACTAATCAGAAATGGGCATTAATTACTTCGTCTTATGCAAGGATAATTAATAGACGCAAAGAAAAAAAAAAAACTATTACTTCTTTTTATTTCGACTAATAAATAATTGGAGGTATCCGGTTTCGACATACATGGACTCGACTGTAATTAGAATTACCTCCCTTCCCTGTTTCCAACGTTTCACATTAAATCATGACAAACAAACACTTTAACAGATATAAGCCAAGTTATCTGAATTTAATGAACAGAAGGCGAAAATCACCCGATTTCGGTAGAGTAAATCGAACTTCGGTGCGTAAGTGTAATCATGATGTGTTCGACGTTATGCGAGGAAAAGAAAGAAATTAGGGGCGGCAGTCTGCTATTACCTCTCGCCCCGCCACATCACTATGTGCGCATCGCGTTATGTTCGACGCAATTTATCGCAGCGTGTGTTGACCTAGTCCACCACCCACCAGGTCGCTCTGCATGCTCAATCACTACACGACCCCCCTTACGCTGATTCAATAGAGCCACACAAAGCACTGTCTTGATCCCTTGCCCATCACTACGGCACTCCCGCACACCTTTCCCATATCACCATCACTGGGACGAGCAACGCCAGACAAAGAAAGGCTTTATCGGTCATTTCGCCGCTTTATGATCGGGTAGATGATGATGAAATCGTTCGAGAAATGCGTGTTGTGAGTTCGAGAAAATTGTGTTAATAATACAAAGAAAATAGAGGCATTTAAAAGGGGCCGATAACAGCGTTCGACATTTCCGTGAATTCGAGATTAGTGTGTTCGAGTTTTCTTTTCTCGACTGGATTTCCTTTTCACTGGCTAGATCATAGCATACAAACTACTCCCTTGGTGACCCACACCCCGCTCCACCGTCTTGGCCTTACTTCATATCCATTCACGCTATTGCAATTTTCATAATGGAAGTTTTCTTCCCTTGCATTTTGCTGGGTCTTTTGGAGTTAAAACAATGCACAACTTGCAAAGAAATATTACTCCTGTTAAAAGTGTTATGCCTTGTGTCAATCAGCTATACCACACGAAGACACAGCATCAGAAGTAATTGAATGCAATGAATATATACTGTCTGATATAACAGGGCACGGCTGTAATGAGAAAATCCAAAAAGTCCTGACCTCCTTAACCCTCTAGTGCCCAGCGTATCAGATCTGATACATTTCGTGGAGCAAAGAAAAAGCAAACCAAGATCATCACCCCACCATAATAGTGTGAAGTCGCATGAGCGGGCTTTAGCCTGGATATGAGACTTATAAAACGCATTATTATTATTATTATCATTTTGTTGCTTGTTCCAGCATAGTGGATCCAGAAGTGATCCAAAAACTGGAGCTCGGACTTTTTGTGCCATTGTAAATAGGGCTGGGCACTAGAGGGTGAAGGGCAAGTGCTTCACCCTGTAGGGGTAAAATTGGGTCAAATTGTGTAAAATGAGTTAAGGGCGGTTTCTTGAATGGCGACATGTCCTTTATTGATTCCTGAAGTTATTTTCATGATACTTGTCTCAAAAAGTTTATTTTGAGGCAAAAGGAAATGGTCACCCTGTCTCAAATGTATTCTGTCGGTAATCTTTATTGTCAATTATTTCAAAATCACAGTTTTCACCGCTCTATCCCAGCGATCTGACTTTTTTCTGGTCCAATTTACATAAAATTTTGCATAACAACTCTCCATGCCTCTGTTTTGAGATTATCACAGGGTTTTTTCGATATCTTGTGTTTTTTATCTTCTATGAATTTTTAAAGTTAAAAATTATAAAAAGAAATCTATCAAAGAAATATAAAAAAAGCCCGTGATATTCTATTTTAAACAAAGTGATCTTTCAAATGGAATAAAAAAACAGCATCCTACCATCTGTTGTTCTCCACATTGCAGGGTTCAAAGTTATGCATATTTTCCAATATGGTGGCCAAACANGGATGTGTATTTTTCTCAATTTTCCACCAGATAATCGACTTTTTTTCAAAAACGTGAATTAAATCTAGAAAAAAGGATGCATTTTATTGAAACACATTCTATGGGATAGATATATTCCAAATTTGAAGTCAGTCGGTTCAGAAATAAAAAAGCCTTAGGGAAAAAAGTGGAGAAAAACAACATTTTGAGAAAAACGCATTTGAAGTTTTGATAGCGCGTTTATACAAGGCTAAGATGACCATCTAAAGGTGCCCTTTCAGGGCACAAAACGGATGTTTCTGGCCTCAAAGGTTATTTTTCTCATAGCAGAAGAGGTCAAAGTGTCTAAAAATACCAAAAGCCCAATTTCGATATTTTAACCCCTAGACCCCCTTTTCAGAAGGCGCACCCCCCCCTTAAGGGCAAGTGCGGCACCCTGTAGGGGTAAAATTGGGTCAAATTGTGTAAAATGAGTTAAGGGCAGTTTCTTGAATGGCGACATGTTCTTCATCGATTCCTGAAGTTATTTTCATGATACCTGTCTCAAAAAGTTTTTTTTGAGGCAAAAGGAAATGGTCACCCTGTCTCAAATGCATTCTGTCGGTAATCTTTACTGTCAATTATTTCAAAATCACAGTTTTCGTCACTCTGTCCCAGTGATCTGACTTTTTTCTGGTCCAATTTACATAAAATTTTGCATAACAACTCTCCATGCCTCTGTTTTGAGATTATCACAGGGCTTTTTCAATATCTTGTGTTTATTATCTTCTATGAATTTTTAAAGTTAAAAATTCTTTTCATGACATTTTAAACAAAATTATAAAAAGAAATCTATCTAAGAAATATAAAAAAAGCCTGTGATATTCAATTTTAGACAAAGTGATCTTTCAAATGGAATAAAAAAACAGCATCCTACCACCTGTTGTTCTCCACATCGAAGGGTTCAAAGTTATGCATATTTTCCAATATGCCGGTGGCCAAACAATTGGCGTCTCCATAGCAAGGGGGGAGGAAATTGCAAAACATCCCTGTTTATCTTCCTTCCTTGTCCTATTTTTCATCCCAGAATGACGAAGTTCCCCTTATTAATGCAAATCACTTAGTTCTGCTGCATGCGCCCTTAAAACCAACACATTTCTAACCTGCATTTGCCATGCTGATCCATCCTGCTCCACTGTGCTTCAGGGTAAAGTTTTCATCATCGAAGTAGCCTCCCCAAATACTCTTGAATCCAGTTCCGTCCTTGTTGATATAGTCACCCCCTGATGGGGCAAACAATATGATTTCATTGTTAATAATTTTCAGCCTGAAAGGGCAAAACAAGAAAGAAATGTTGGTACAACATATTTCTCTTGAATAGTATAGTAGAGAACGTTAGAACCAAAATGACTCTAACGAAAATACAGGTAAATTGATCGGAAATAAGAAGTCCAATTTTCTTATTTGTTACTATACACCATTTCTAAACAACACTAAATGGGCATATCAGGGCACACTCTTATGTCATTCACTAAAAGCCAATTCAATATTGGAAGGGTTGAATGCATGTAGAGTAATGGCCTATGTCAGAGGTCTTCGGTTAAGGAAGAAAGTTAAGGAGAAACTCCACGTTCATGTACACTGCTGCAGATACAGTCAGTAAAATTATGTGATACAAGTTAACCTCACACAATTGCAGGACTGCTTTATGGCATTTCAGAGGCCAGATGAGAGCCAGTCTGTGCTGTGCACCCACGCCTCTTGACAATAGGCTTAGGAATAAATACGTACTGCACAAGTACTTTTTTGTTTTAAATGCCAGGGTCTAATTCTTGTTAGAGTCAGAAACATTTTTTTGGGGGGGCAAAGATCTAATTTTCATGAGCTCCACATGTGTCTATGAGCATGGTCTACGGTTCTAGTAACCCAGCCAAAGTTATGTTACAAGTCTGCCAATAACAAAATGCTGTTGCAAAAATGAGCACTTCTACAGAAACCCAGGTTCACATGTGACAGACTATCCTATAATGTGAATTCTCAGAAGCTCGGAATACACGTGATAAAATTCACAGTACCTTGCTTAAAATTCAATCCCTCAAAACCAATACTGTAGATTTTGAGGCCTCTCAGTTCAAACCAAAACTCTGTGTAAACTAAACATAAGTCTTTGGTTCTGTAGATTTTAATTGTTGTCTACTGTATCTTATCAAGTTTAAAGTTTCAAAGGTTTTATTAGGCCATAGGCCAACATAATGCATACAATACAATATTACATGAGTACAATCCACTGCCAAGACATAAACCGTGTTCCTCATGCATACTATTGCCACTCATCTACCACTTTCTCATCTAGCTGACACCCATACTTTCGAGAGTTAAACTGACACACAAATCATGACATTACTGCTATAATCACTCACTCTCTCCTTGTCCCTCCTCCCCCCACCCCCTCAATTCCTTGCCACAGGATGCCCATTTTGGCTCAAATTTCTGAATTATATTTCTTCAATATTCCGAAACATAAATTACTCAGTCTGCGTATGTCTGCACCCCATTCACTTTTAAACTATTTTATTAATCTATACATATCAACTATATTTATCACATTATCTGGATGATAAGTATGCGAGGCTTCAGAGTTGTTTACACAATCTGGTGACTATTTATCTTACCACCAGTCAAATGAGGATCATGTTTAGACAAGGAACAGAGACATCAGGCTCCAAATATGTTTGAGGCCCTCCAGTATCAAATCTTTTGTTTGTTGCAGAAATCAAGAAATAAAATAATTTCAGCGCACAATATTATTGACTGCAAGGGAGTATACATCATTAATGACTGTAGACGAATGTGACTTTCTGTGAGTCAAATTACATGGTAGGGAAAGACACCTGTATCCCATTCCTGACTCTACTCAAGACAGGAATGGCAGCACTGAAGGCAAGAATTTTCAAAACCAAGATCAACATATGGGTCTTTGTTCAACATGGAAATTACTTTGTCATTTATTCATATATTTACTTGTTAAAATGCCCACCTATTCAGTCTGATAATTGGTTTTCTGAAAAGTGTCTGCATTCTGCCATTTCTGTCAACAGTATTGAACATCTAGATAGCCAGGGGTGCCACATGACATTGCAAGTAAGTTGTGACATTGCACTGTAAAGCATTTGTAAATCTTATATTGTAGGATGTGCATTGTTGCATTATAAATGAGAAGATCTCCCAGCATCATATAACTTTTTTTTTTTTTTTNACTTTTTTTTTTTTTTTTTTGTACGCATTATTATATGGCCAGTATGTTGATAACATAACTTTGACTGAAAGTAAGAGATCTGCTTTATCCAGTGAAGATGAATGTTTCTAACTGTAGCAGTCAAGTGAGATTCCTTGATATTCACTTCTTCAGCAATTTCAGAATCTTCCTCATTTCTAAATCAAATGCATTTTAATCATGACGAGGTGAATCAAAATGTTTTGTTGGTTTTTGGTTTTTTTCACACTGTGTGTGTGAGTCTTCTCATCTCATCCCCCATTATATTCTGACAGATATTGGCTTTTCATACTTAACATGTTTGAATGTCTATACTGGACACTTTCAACAGCCTTGAACAGTTCAAGGAAAGATTTAGAATTTGATTTATCAATCATCTCTTTGTGTAGAGATGGGTATTCCTCTGTGTGCTGTACCTATTTCCAACTTTGCTTTTGATTCAGCATTTGGTTGCCTATCATATGAAGGCAATATTGTTTTAGGTATTATATATCTATTAATAACTCTATGCTGAGTCTCAAGCAGCCTGAGTCATACTGAACACAAGACAAAATACATAAATGAACTGAAATCCATAATTTACATCTCAGTGTCTTCCCTACCTTGTATCATGAAGTCAGCAATAACTCGATGGAAGCTGCTGCCCTCATAGCCATAGCCATTTTCATGAGATGCAAGCTCCACAAAATTCCTCACAGTCTTAGGGGCCACATCTCCAAAAACACCAATAACAATGGTGCCAATGGCTTCACCACCGACGCTGATATCAAAATAGACTTTGTCCGTCACCAAGGGCTGCAAATGTATTAATTTGGCTTAACTTAAAATTAAGTTAAAATAAATGCATCTGTCTTCACTTTGTTCAAATAGTACTAGATCTAAACAAGCCAACAAATACTGCCTGCAAAATAGGCAGGCCTAACATTTCACACTCTTATAATATATCAAAGTATGTTGATGTTTACTGGTATTGTGTTATTATTAACAGGATCTACCATTTACGATTACATACTTTTCTGCTTCTACCATCCCCATGGGTAAGAAAAAAACTTAAAAGTATACTATACAATATTAAGCCTGTTCTCAGTATCATATAGAGTACATACAACATGTCAGCCAGAATCTTCTGTATGGGACAATATGAACAGATTACTGACTGATTGACATTACTGAGCCTTAATGGCAGAATTGGTTTATATTATAATACATTTGCACTGAGAACAGAATGCAGCACAATACATGTTTCTCACAATAGGATGAAATTGTAGACTCTACTTCTGATTAATTTCCACAACAAAAATGTATCTGAGCTAGCAATTTTTTTTCCCCCCCCCCCCCCCCCCCAATCCCTTTTTGTTTGAGACAACTAATGCCTGACATGTTTAAAATAAAAGTTTTAAAAGTTCAAGATCTTTATTAGTAGTTACCTAAAACAATTCAAATCACACACTGACACACAAAACACATCATTCATCATGAAATAAAAAAACATTACAGAAAACACAATGAATCATTACAGATGTAGATCTATTAACGGAAGAAAGAATTTAAAAAACACACATAGCCTACACTTAAATTTAAAAAATACCAACTGTCTACATTAACTACATAATGGACTTATTGACAAAACATACTAGGTCTAGTAGGAAGACAAACATTTCATATAGAAAGTAGGCACAAATTAACAAAACAATCATCCAATCAAAAAAATAAAATTAACAAACTGTTTTAATTATTATAAGCTAGCACATTAAATTTCAAATCTGAATAATTTATAAGATTAATAAATGCCAACCAGAGTTTATGACTAAACCCAGTTGCAGGAATTAATTGCTGAGCTCAACAAAGCATCAGCTCAGTGTGAATCCTTACCCTTTCATCCGCGATGGCACTGATGATTCCAGCGGCGAAAGAGATGAGGTACAGCACATTCATTCTGGTAATATTATATGGTATATTACTAGCGACTTTTGAGTTTTAAAGTTAGTTTACTCGTTACAAACGCACTTCAAATCAAAGAAATTTGATTACCAAACAAAAACCGAACTCGGATTCCCGATATCAGTGTATAAGTTTTGTGAACTTTGCTGAGGATGTTCAGTCAGTGCCACGACGCATGTTTTGAGAGATGATTCCTCCAGTCCTAAGCCTACACTCGTGAATTCCTGAACACGTGGCAAGCCTCGAAGTGAGCAGTCTGCTACCCTCCAGACGCCGCGAATTCTTGCTAGACTAGCCTCTTTAAAACGCAACGCAAGAAAGGCACGAACGAACGACCCACATAGCCTATGCAACTTCAGTACTGTAACTGCCTGTCACGGGAGTTCTGCTGACACATCTAAAACAATCTAACAATAATAATAGATAAAAAATATCAACGCTATCTTGTGATCTATGTAAGCGCAATTTGAAAACACACCTTTGCCTTTTATGGCATACCCCTCTCTCTACCTCCACAAAGACAAAAGTCATTTTTCGTTTGTTTCCTTAGCCTCCATTCTGTTCAGTCAAGTGTTTCTATGGTCTCTATATTTAGCCTGTTTACAGTAATTTTGGAATGGGGGAACGAATGGGCCAGGAAGAAGCCGTGCCCCGAGTAAGAGTGCACCACTTCAAGAGACAAGGCATCCCAAACAAAACACAGTACATGGAGGTGGGCGTGCGTGGAGGGGGGCGGAGAAGAAGCTACTGAGTACAACTCTTCCATTGTTAGTCCAGTCCTCAGGCGGGGCTCTTGCCATGAATGTAATAATGAATAAGCCACTGAAGAAAGCGTGATTACCTCATCTCTTAACGCCCCTCTTGCTAGTCACAGTAGTGAAAGCCTGTATGAACTACTGTGAACCCTTCTTGCTAGTCAAGTGAAAGCCTGTATGAACTACTGTGAACCCTTCTTGCTAGTCACAGTAGTGAAAGCCTGTGTGACAGTGAGTGAACACCTCAGCCTGTGGCGGTCATCTCAAGGTATAGATATGCCGTGACAAGGATTGGGGAGTAAAATTACAACTGTAGATTTGGCGTGGTAGCGATCATAATAGGAAAGTACGGGAAACGAGGGAATATGAAATTAAGTGCTAGACTAAACATCCCCCCCCCCCATACAAAAAGGTAATTACAGAAAGAGAGAGAGAGAGAGAGAGGAGGGGCCTGAATGAGGTAGACAAAGGAAGAACTTGTCAAGCGGATGTTACAAACAAATCAAATCCATGAATGCACGAAAGACAAATTATGAAATACATGTAGATGTAGATGTATCAGTGAGAACGGGTAACAAAGAATGAGACCAGATCACATAGTCATTTTATGAGGCAGCATCAACTCTAATTTCTTAAAGGAGAACAAATGCTATAAAAAAAATTCCAGGAAACAGTGCAGTTGAACTTGACCTCTCAAGCACTGGTTTACAGCAACCACATGAACATCATAAACAGTGTAAAAGACCCTCACTTTAGTCATACATGTTACGGCCATATGTACACACATTCACAGTCACTATTGTGGGTGTGGCCTACAGGACAAGTTCTCTAATACAGTAACACTAAGAGGACTTGTGTAGAAATCCATCTCAACATTGGACATTTCCCAAAGATGTCATGTGAAGATTTGAACCAGTCATGAAAGTACTGTACAGTCTGAAAAGAGGTTCATGTTAAATGTGATGGCAAAGACTGAACACATTGGGACCAATGAATGTGTTGATTTGAACCAAATGTTTTGTTTTTAGTCAGACTGAATTGTAATTATTTCATTACAAATGATGATATTTCTGTCATCACATAACTTTGGTACTACATTGAGTATCTGTTCTTACTGCTGATTGTCTTTCATTCCTTCATATCTGTATGGAATATGCCATTATTTACAACCTTATATATATGATGTACCTTCTCTATTTTTGTTTCCCTCAACACTTGCACCAAGCCATTCAATGTAAACTACATGTAGTTCATTTGTGCAGAGAAGCAAAGACCAATACAAAAAAGCAAAATGTCTTGTAATGTAATTATGTTTAATTTTCCTGAAGTCACATAATGCACATACAAAATACAATGAAAAAAAGATTGTTCTCACTCACAATGTAACTAACAAGAACATTTTCCCAATCAAAATTCTTGTACCTTTAGCAGTCACTTTCAAACAGACAACAACTTTCAAGATAATGAAGAAAAAACATACCCGAAGCACAAAGCAATGAAATGAAAAAAATAGCACCATCTAGAACCTAACATTTCACAGTTCCTATGGATCCTATGGGGAGAAAAATACATGTATCAAGTTCCACCAACAAAATCTGAAAAAAAAAATACAGTCAAACTTGGTGCTGTATTACAAACTGGGTATTGCAAGGATGAAGTAAAACTTCAGTAAATCTCACTCTTTTCAGTCCTAGAGACATGAACATTTTGTTCATGTTTTCTTTGGGCCTATTTCAAGTATCATCTTCAGTTTACACATGGTCTAATTGTATTTGCCAAACAATGCAAGAAGGGAGATAAATAATTATAGCATGACAATACACTTTTGATTTCAGAACATACAATTCTTAGGAATCATTAGTTTACATAATATACAGAGAGGCCACTTGGTCAAGGGATTTCGGAAGGGGGGATAGGGAAAAGGATGGGAACAGATGCCATCAGGTTTAGCCTTATGACCACTGACGTTAATTTTATGAATGCTGTAATCTTTTATAGTATGACTGGGCAACCTTTCTAGCACAATTTGTTTAAACAAGAAATAAGAAACTGTTCATACAAGTACAAGGAAAAATGAAAAGGGCAAAATGTGAGGTATGATCTCAAATGCTGCATTCACTATCACCTCCAAGCCATGTAAAACTTCCCTCATCAAAATAGAGTGAGTCACATTAGCCTCACACAGCATTCCCTCATCCACACTAATCATGTCATGACATAAAACCAGTTCTGCACTGCACAAACACATAACACATTTACTATGAAAATCCTTGATGTGAAACGAGTGTTATTGCAAAAAGTTTTGCAAGTCCTGGTATTTTCTATTTTATTATGCCTATGAAAAAGGTGTCTTTAGCATAAATCAGGAAAACACTCCTAAGCTGAGGAATTTCTGAGTCTTCTACTTTCCCATCTTTCAGATTAAACCATAGTTTCAATAATAATAATAATAAATCTATCCCCATATAAACAGCTCCCCCTTACTAGATGTACCATACCAGTGCTGTCCTTCAGCCTCCTCTATTCTTGCAAAGCCTGCTGTCCCATAAAGTGGTACCATCCCATGCCACTCATCCTTATCATGGATATGTGAAATAAATTAATTTCCTAATAAGTGTGTTCAAATGTGCTTTCATGTACAAGCATACCACTACCACTTGCCCGCGTTCAATAATCCATTCAATCAGTAACAAGCAATATCAGAATAACCATACTGTTTAATACATGTATAAACATATCCATTGATGGTCTTAATGCAAGAACATTAAAAAGAGGAAAACCCTTTCACAGATTAATTGAGAAACAAACAGGAGTAAAAGTAATGTGTTCATGAACACAACATAGGGATAGAGAGGAAATGGCACCAAAGTTTCACCATATCTGTCTCACTCATTCTCCAAGTTATTGTCAACACTCTCTACTGTCCTGGATATCTGCAGTACATGTTCTCTGAAACTGTGCTAAGAAAGTACTCAGGCAGACAAATAACAATATTATTTCTTGTAGAACATTACTACTGTGAAAAGAGAATGTCATACTGCTGTCCAGAATTTACACAAGATTCAGCTGAATGGTCTGGTCAGTAACTCTCTAAAAGAACTTCTATCATTGATTCTTCCTGCAAGAAAACTCCTAAACATGGATGACAAAATGCCCCAAACCAAGTACTGTAACTGGAAAAAAAAACAAAAAACAATCTCATAAACAGCTCTCACTATGTACATCGTCCTATCATATCATTTAACTCCAAGTTTCTCCAGTCATTTCTGACATCATCCAAATGATTGTCAAAGTCTCGAAGCTGTCGCTGGGCCCCAGACTTGAGCAAAGCATACAAACATTCCTCTTTCATCACATCATCTTCTGAGGAGGCTCTGTAAAAAACAAGTAGAATGTGAATGACTGGAGACAGAATCAAATTTGACGCTCTCTGATCAAAGACAATTAAAACAGAAAGCAGTGTTGAACATACAACCACACAAACTATAGGATGCTTCTGTGCACTTTTTTCAAATCAGACATGCTATATCAGGTGACCAGTGGCCTGTATAAATGATGCCGAGCACCTCAGGTCCTCTGCCCTCCCATGCAGTTTTGACTGAAGCGCCGGGCCTCTGGGCCAATAAGTTTCCCTCTATTGGTCGTACTTGGAACAGTGCTGGAGAACGTGATCTGCGTTTTTTGATGCGGTTCCACATGTACAAATTTCTGTATTTCCAACCCTGAATTTCTTGTGCAGATGTTGCCAGAGTCTATTGTGCCCAGTTCTTAGTCTAAAAGCTCTTGTTTGTTCCTTTCTGCCGAGCATGTGGATAGCGTCTTTCAGATTATGCTTGGAGTGATTGTTTTTCCACTCTTTTTAAAGCTGCTTTTATGTGGCTTTTGGATTTAACAAATGTTACTTCTTCTCTCAGTTGTATAAGGTTCCCCCCATTTTTGACTAGACTGTCTGCCTTGTCACTGCCTGTAATGTTGCAGTGGCCAGAGATCCACTGAAGAACCACACTCTGTGCCGAGTGGCCCGACTGAACAAGAACTGAAGTAAGTTTGTTTAGCTGAGTCAAGTGAGCTCTGTAGGGCCTGTAGGATTATTTTGGCATCTGTTAGGAAAACTATTTTGCTGTTATAGTTATCATGACTTTAAAGGGTTATCACAGCTCCTGTTTGGGTTTCCATTTCTGCTCTGAAGTAAGTGGAATGTTTCCTTGTGGGGATTTATAATTCCATTCCTTCCTCATTAGACCACTCACTATAGACTCCACCATCTGCCACAGCTTCCTTTGCTGAACCATCAGTGAGGACCCGGATCCATTTGGCCTTGGGGTATGTGTTGTCCAGCATGTTTTGCGTTAACATTTGAAGCTCTGCTTTTGTGCGCAAGGATTTGGAACCAATGCCATCAATGATCAGTGGGAAGTGTTTTCTCACCCATACTGGGCATCCAAATACCTCTGCTGGATCCTCATTGTCATCAAGAGGTGGGATTTTGAGACGGTCAACCTGTTTCTGGCTGAGGTTATGAAGCTGATTCTTTTCAGTCTATTTCTTGAGGGTTTCTTCACTCTTTCATTCATTGGGTGTTTTTTGAGATTGTGAAACTTTAGATATCAGTTTTCATCAGTTTTCTATTTTTTCTGTCTTCACTGTAAGGCACAGAGGCTCTCCATCTCTGTTATGGGTGTTGATTTCATTCCTTGGGTGATGATTCATAGACTCTGATCTTGAATGGGGTTTGTTTTCTGAAAATTGCTTTTTACGGCTGTGCCCTTTGCTGACATACCATATTCAAGAACAGGATGTAGGTTTTCTTGAGTATGTGGTGTTTTGCACCCTTGTCTGTACGCTGTATTCCTTTGGCTTGAGTCTTGTCCAAATGAATCTTCTAGGTGAGCCGTTGGTCAAACCTGACTCTAAGATATGATGGTGTGTCATCCCTCTGAGTGTTTGAATGTTGATTTTCAGATTTATCTGTGGTTTGGCGAAGAGGCTGAACACTGTGTATGTTGTCTTTTTAGCATTCAGTTTCATTATCCAGGAGGATGTCCACTGTTGTAGGTTGTTCAGGGTGGCCTGAAGACGCATCTGGGCTGTGCCACAACTTGTTTCTGAGCAAAGGAGTGCTAGATCAGCAGCATACACGACTGCTTTTACCTCTGGTGTGAGGAAGAAATCGCTCGTAAATTATTGGAAAATAAACTATGATATTTCAGATCAATGCATAAAATGCTTGACTTTATTCTGTTTAATTGTAAACTGACAGATTTTGTTGTTTATTTCATACCGTGAGTAGGGAAATGGGAAAAAAATAATATCTCGATATTGGGGAAAAGCAAATGGCCAGAATGGCAACACAGACATTCGGCCTGCTGCTTTAGCGATGTTAGACCTTAATTTTTCCCCCCCAAAGAAAGTCATTTCCTTGAGAAACGTTACAAGACATATGTCATATAACTTTACTGAAAATCAGATTAAGCTCTCTATTTTTCAATTTACACAATATGTTTATAAATTATTGCATTTTTCTTTTCACAAAACAATAAAATGTCACGGTTGTTGCATTGCCACTTTCAGTGGGCAAGAATGCGCAACGTGGTCTTGGTAAATTGATCATACAAACCTCTAAATCATTTCTTTTTCTACCATTCTAAATTATTTTGTTGGAGAAATAAATGAAACAGTGTCTGCTGTCATAATCCAAAGGAAATTACTATAAATTTCGAGGGAAACTAGTTGCAAACGGATGATGGCGATTACTGGCACGAGCCGGTTACTGGCACTGGAGGATATTACATGTTGAAACTGTGCAACCCATCCAATAAAGATGGCCATCACTTACTTCTTGTCCATCTCTTTCCAGTTTGTCTCCTTCAGGGTGAATATTCTATATGGCTGAGAAACTGCCTCTGCTCGTACTTTTCTGTTGTCAATCTGTGAAAGAATATAAGTGCCATGAAAACTTAAGTACCCGGAACACTCAAACACCCAATCTTTTCCCAATCCCTACCTTATGCATCCATCATCTGATATCTTTCAATTGTTTTCATCTCCATCACACATTCACAGATGACTGAAACCACAATTAGCTGCAAATGCTTCTTTCAAGTCATCAGCACACAAGACAAAGTTTACAATTACTTGAAAGCACTGATACAACAGAAACCTCAGAATGCCGTTCTGCCTTCTAAACAAAGAGCAAAGAATCCACAGAAGGGACAAAACAAAGTCCCCCCCCCCCTTAAATTGCATCAATGTCAATCACCTTGTTTACCATAAGTCCTTAAAAAAATGGCAGCCACGAACATAGCAACAGTTTGTATAGGCTAATCAGAATTTATTTTTTAGCAAAGAAACAAAACAGGAATGAACTGAAGCATGGTGTCAAGACCAAAATACAGTCAAGTCCGCTTAACTCCAATTCGCTGGGACCACCCCAATGAGTTGGAGAAATCAGGATTCGACTAACGATTTCCAAGGCGGGTCAACCGTATGCGAGCGAGCCAGCACCTTGGGGAGGTCACATGGGTAATTCAACAGGGGATGTAACTAAAGATGGCATATTGGGGAAGTATTTTAAATGGGATTATTTCTTTTTCTAAGAAATCGCTCTGAGTAGTAGCTTAATAGATGAAGAGGCCGCCGCTTTTTCCACTTGTTCCCGGTTTGTCAAGATCGTAGAAAGCGTGCTAACGGGAAAGCCATATTTCTCAGCTATGACATTCTTCGACATCGCACCTCTGTCGATTTCCTGGAGCATGTTAATATTCGACTCAATGGAAAGAGTCTTGAGGTTTCTCTTTACAGGATTAGAGGAAGCCATTATTTAGAGGACAAATTCAATTCAAGTTGAAAATGACAAAGATGAGTCAACCGTACGCGAGCGAGCGAGCACACTGGGGAGGTCAGGAGGGCAGCCTCTTGTTTATTTACCGTCACAGTGCAATGGGCCACTGCATTGTATGTATATACACTGCTGCCGAGATGTTTAATTATCGATCGATTTTTCAGCACCGCCGAGCCCTCCCGCATTCTCTTCCCCCTACTGTCTTATCAGCGGTGGTGTAATACACACGCCCTACTTATTGTGCTGCGGTTAATGGCACGTCTTGTTTGTTTTTCAAGCCGTCGGCGTTGTTTAGTACCACGCGGGAAAGACACCAGGAGGTGATTTTGCCTCTGTATCAGCGCTGAGCAGTTGGACTAATCAGAAATGGGCATTAATTACTTCGTCTTATGCAAGGATAATTAACAGACGCAAAGAAGGAAAAAAAACTATTATTTCTTTTTATTTCGACTAATAAATAATTGGAGGTCTCCGGTTTCGACATACATGGACTCGACTGTACATTACATTCCATGATACACTGCAATCCTTTCATGACATTTCTGCACTTTGCAAAACACTTATGGTGACCTAAAACATCTGGAAGTAATTCCTGCCTCTTCTGTAGATTTATGATTTTCTGCCCCATATTACTTAGAGGAACTGAATTTGTAAGACAAAGAATTCACCATACAAAGTATTCTCAGACTGTCAGAACATTTCTACCAACGGTGTGATCACAAAATGTCACAGATATTCTGTTTGATTTCACACATTCAAATGGACATTTTGTGCAACCTTCACACTTGCGAACTCCTCAAAAATAAAATGAGGGATCTGAGATGTGAAAATTCAGGACTTGAGGCAAAACATTAGTTAACAAAAAATTACACTTGACAGCTCAAACAACAGTTGTGCTAAAGGATGATGTAGACCACAAAAGTGCATGATCTTGTTCATCAACAACAACTAGGTCTAAAAGGACCTGCTTTTTCTGGTCATCAGACGTACATTGTGGCTTTCAAAACTTTATTCTTTGTAGGCCTATTTGTAGATAACTATACTGTACTTTTTTTTTTCACTCTAAGTGCATTCAGCAGCCAAAGATCAGGAAATCTGTGAATCCAGATTACCATTTTTTGGTTATCAAACTGCTACACTGCAGCTGTGAAAATTTTTACTCTTTACATTTATAGATGACCTTTTTCTTTTGAGCCTATACTGCAGCCAAAAGTTAGGAAATCCGTTACTTCAAGATTACAGGGACTGTTTTCCGGAATTCAAGAAAAGATCATGAATCCAAGAAAACCATGGATTTTCCATGATGGCTGGTGGATCTCAGTCTTGTTGTGATCTGAATCTACCTAGACTATAACTGAGGTCGTTTTTCAATTTCAGATTCATGCAACTTCAGTGGAAACAGAAACAATACAGTCGACTCCGCTTAATCGCCTTTTCTGCTTAATCGCCTCATTTCCCAGGGAACCAAATTTCTTCTATATAAAAGTCACTGGATAATTGCCTCTCACTCCTGATAATCGACCACTCTTCAGCGCCCATGAATTCAAAGATCAGCAGTTGAAGGATTACAGTTGACAAATATATGTACACAGACAGTTTAACTGTGCGACGGATGGCAGATTGGTTGACTGAGTGACAACTGCCACACCAAAATAGGTGTGATAAGCCTTTCCTCCCCACCCCCTTGTCCCTTTTTGTCCCACACTACGCATCACCGCCGTTGCCCGTCCAATAATGCTAATGCGCAGAAAGCCGTATAGTCTCCCCTCCCCATGCCTTGATTGCGCCTGTCTGGTGGACTTCGGCTAGATCAGAGAACGTGTCATGTGGATGAACGGTCGATCCCGACTGTGCCATCCTACTCCTTATTGTCTGCTGAATTACTGCAAGGTGGGTCAATGAGCGAAACCGCGGAGATCAAACATTTTGTGCGACGAGAAGACATCAATGCACGGCATCAAACCACGACATCAAAGAAATTTTACCCCATTACCAAAAATATGGCTGAAATACTGCCAGTGAAATTACCTTCTCCGCTGAATCACCCAGTTTTTCTATGATCCCGAGGAAGGGCGATTAAGCGGAGTTGACTGTAATTAGAGTTGCTGAGAACATCTCATGCATCCCATTGGACCATTCTGTACACAAGCTGAACAACCTACCATTAGTACATGTGCATCGTGAAAATGTTCCTGCAACTTCTTTCCCACTGTTTTTGCAACATGATTTATCCTGAAAAGAAATGTAATAACTTCAAGAAAATCCTTAAGAAAAAAAAATACACTGTAACTACAGCTGTAGTTCTGAGTTGGGAAAAACACTTTGGGGCACATATTTGCTAAATCATTTTTCATACAACTAGCTGGAGGCATTATTGACTTTAAGCCTGATAACATTAAGTAGTAAAACCTTTGTTGCTCTGTAAAATTATACCATTGTGGAACGAAAATATTATCAAAAGAGATTACAGGAAAAGCTGAATAATATAAATTACTATGATATCAGGTAACAATAGTTCATAACTATGCAAACTACAGGCTCCATGCTAATCATCAATTGATGATTATTCATCTTGGTCACATGGTGCATGTCAACCAATGCAGGCATACAAATCAGAGATGAAAGCCTGCACACAGATTATAACCACTGAGCATGTGACCATCCAGCAGGAGGATCAAGACCTAGCCTTACAAGTGCAATCAGGCAATCAGCATGCCAGCCATAAGTTGTTTCTTCACCAAATATCAATGTTAAAGGAAGACTGCACCGTCCTACAGACCAAATTAAATCATATGATACCCTATCATTCCAATAAAATCGTCTTTCAAGTGTCTGTCATAATGATATAACGTCTCTGCTGGCCCCAGACAACCCACAGGGTTATATTATCCAAAGTACGAATTGTTACGACCACTGCGTGCGTGGCGGCCATAAGCTTACATCAAATACGTCCTTGCCATATGGCCAAGCTGTCTGGCCAGTGCTCTGCAGACGGGTGATAGCATGTTATGAATGTTTTAATTCCTCTGTGAACAGTAGATATGCCAAACAAAACCATGCTGAGGCAATAAAAATGCAGAATACTTTTTCTGTTTACACTATCAAACTTTACGTTTGAATTTGGAATACCAGAACCTTAATTAAAAGCTGAATATACATTGTCAGGGAGAGGTGTCTGTAGCTTCTGGAACGTAAGTAATGTCAGCGTTTTTGCCACAGGCTTCTGCTGATCGGGGAAGGGGAATAATTTTGGACGCAAGGGCCAAACCCGGTAACTCAAGTTCTATGTACTGCGTCATATTACATACACGCACTGTTACAGAACGATGCTCTTTCTTCACAAAATTGACTTGGTGGGCACCACAGATAATTTTTAGAGAGAAAAAGTATTGAAAAATGGAAAATTAATTTTGATGTGTGCGTCCTACTTTAAGATATAAGACATTTTCTTCTGAAGTTCTTCTGAGTCCCTTAACACATCAAATGCTCTCTGGTCTCTGATAACGGCTTCCTCAATCCTTTAAATCACTGAGAAAATGTAGATTCTGTACTAAGTGGAAAGATGCTACACACTAACAGAGGGATGAAGTAAAATTTTTTTCTTTTAAAAAAGGGCTATCCGCAAGAAGTACCCCATTCCTAAAACACATCAATAACTCTTCAATGGGCAACCTGTACACACACCAAACCCATCTCCATTCAGCCATTTTACAGAGTTAGGATAAAGGATTGATTTTTAAATGAAAAAAAAGATTAGCTCTGACCACATTTGGCAAGGGCAGAGTAGTGTGGATGAATTGTTATGGTACTGGATTTGAGATCTAAAAGACGTAGGTTCAATTCCCAACCATGGTCATATGCTGGTAATGCTGTGGTACAGCATTTCATTCACACTTTTCCCAGTCTACCCATCTGTAAACCTGGTAGTGGAATCTGGCTTTAGTAGGAAAACTACTTACAAGGACAGAAAATGACTTCCCTTGTTTGACTGATAAAATCAAATTCTTGTGCATATTATATAGACTATATAGTGTATTGCTCTGTGTTTCTGTGAAATTAAATATGTGAACTGCATTTTATGATGGTGCAGCAGACAAACATTTCAATATGGCCATCATATTCTCCCCTTCCCTTGTTTCCAGACATTCAGCAAAGGTTTTGCCCCAGGTTGGTCAGCTGAAACAGAAACAGTGATGAGTGAATTACCGTCCTCATGAACTGTAATTCTAACACTAATAATGAAAACTAAATATCAATGTACTTACTCATTATCATTGTAGTTTTCATTTGCTTGGTAATAACCTGCGATTACAAGGCCTTTACTCTTACAGTATGCATCAATCTGAAGAGAAGAGAATGCAGGATTTAAACATCTTTGATGATGATTATAGTAACATAACAAATGCAAAGACATTCCCATTCAGAAAAAAATCAGATCAACATCTTTATATTAAATTCATCATCCTGGGGGTGCCAGTACAATCAGCATAAATGAAAACTATACTCAAAAGAGCTTGAGGTCTTTTGTATGGCACAGGCCTCTCAAAAGTAAAATGGCATTTGTCTTTCCCTGATTAAAATGTTATATAAGCAACTTTATCTTCTGCAGTACTTCTACTCTTTTCATTCAAGAGGTAATTTTCCTGAAAGTAACCCCCTAAATATCTACTAAGTGACATTCCAGATGTTCTGATACACTTCACAATTTCACTTCATTCCCACTGGAACTTGAAAAAAACAAACCCAAATTTATACATTTCAACATTTCATGTAACAAAATTCAATCCCCACATTCTCCAAGATACTTGGTCTTTAACGTGCAACAACATCATTTCACATTCAACGTTTGGCAAAGGAGCAGATCAACCTTCTGAAATTAGGAGGCATAAAGAACGATAAATGATTGCATCTCCTGGTGTCGGTAACTTGCATTCAGGGTGTTTTTAATTTTAGCTTTGTTAATTTCCAGATGTTATTAGTGATATAAGTCATTTTGAAAGAGACAGAAAATTGTTGCTAAGAATTAAGAATGTTCATGAGTAAGCACAATTCTCTACAGTTGATAGTGTAAACTGTGTTCTCAGAATTACCAAGCCAAATAGCAGAAAATAGCCACGAGACCTGTTTATCCAGTGTATGATGTGAGAGTTCTTTCCATTTGAAGAAAGTAACAATTTCCAGATTTGGGTTCAAGATCATCCTATTCAGGACTGTGACAAATAGAACTCCATAAGCCAAATTTTACCACTTGTCCAGTCATTGAATTTGACAACTAGTAAAGGTAAATTTATTTCTGTTATGAAATTTATAAGTGGAGAAGGTGAAAGATGACAATGCTAAAGTGTACGGGGCTTAGTCAGTCTTAATCTTTGATCACCCTCTGACTGAGATGTCTGCCTCTTATCTTAGACAAAACGTTGCATCGTCCTACAGACCATGTTAAATCATATGATACCCTGTTATTCCAATAAAACAGTCTTTCAAGTGTCTGTCAATATCATAATAATGCCTCTGTTTGCCCCTGACAACCTACAGGGTTACGCAATGCAAAGTCCGAATTTATACACCCACTGCGCACGTAAGCTTATGTCAAATACATAAGTTTATGTCAAATACATTCTACCCACAAGGCCAACCTGTCTAGCCAGTGCTCTGCGGACTAGTGATAACATGTCTGTATGAATCGTTTAAGTCCACTGTAAACGGCAGTTGTGTCAAACAAAACTTATGCTGAGGCAATAAAAATACAGAATACTTTACCTGACTTACACCGTCAAACTTTACTTTTGAATGTGATGATCAAAACTTTGATTGAAAGCTAAATAATACATTGTCAGATAAAGGTGTCTGTAATTGCTGTAACTTCAGTGACGTCATCATTTTGGCAACAAGCTGCTGCTGTTCGGGGAAGGGGAGTAACTCTAAACACACGATCAAATCCCGATGACTCCAGCTCTTTATATTACACCCACATGCAGTAGCAGAACGATGCTCTTTCTTCGCCAGATTGTCTTGGTATGCACCACAGATAATTTTTTGAGGGAGAAAGGTACTGGAAAACAGATTTATTTTTGACGTGTGCCCACATTTAAGATGTCAGCCCCATCAAACAATTTTTGCTCTAAAGTGGCAGAAATGGACCATATGGTATTTCTTCACAGCTCATTTTGAGGCATATTATCAAATTTAGCAATGCAGGGTACAAATACTGCTAGAGGGAGTCATTCTGAAACTCAATATTCCAATCAAGCTTGGCCATTGCCTTGGTGGGTCTTTGGGGTCACTGTTTTTAGGTTTGACCAAGTGGTAAGATATTACATGTAGGAGAAGAAAATGTGAGCAGCAAGTGACCGATAGTAAAAGCCACTAATGATTTTCCTTAATCATCATGAAAGATAAATTTTGAGATAGAGATGAAAAGGTACCTAACACTGAAATTTCTTGTTCCACCAGGAGCTGAAACCAAGGCTCCTTAGCTTTGAATGTGCTGCTACTACAATTAACTTCACAACAATTTAATCCTTACACCCATTTTCACCTAAACATTGTTACACAACTTCCAAGAAGTATCATCTGAAGCAAAACTAGGCTTGATTTGTCTGGCCTAATCTTACATGGTGATGTCTCATACTTTGCACTGAGTTTGCACATTAGGAATCTGAAGACCAGAGGTTGATCCTGCTTTGGGCCCTGTCAATCAATATTCCTGTTTTTCTGTTTCATTTCATCACAACTTCCAACATAATGTCTTTGTAGATTGTAGTATAAATTGCCTTAAAAATGATACATATTCATGAATTTCACTAGACAACACAACTGAAGAGGAAAGAGCAGTAGCCAAGTTGGCCAGTAACCCCACAAAAACCATGCTCTCTCTTTTTTTAAACCAACTCCATCAAAATAATCCCTTTTGTATGTTCTTTATTTGGGACAAGCACACCGGATTTGGTAATCCTTTTGTAGAAGTAGAAGCAAAGGTTGAAATGATTTCCATATGTGCCCCATATGTCAAACTATGTGAAGCAAAACAGCATCCATTCAGCTTCACTTAGACTAGTCTTATGTGGGGGACACAGATAAACTTAAAAAAATATTAATAAGTAATGAATTCCCAGCAGTATTTCGGGTGTTAAAAACCTGGCTATCTCTGAGGACAGCACAGCAATGGTGATGATACTGTTCATTTAGTCTTAGATAAGTCATGGAATCGGTGCTGTCATTGTCAAGGCCAAAAATCTTTTAGTCTTATCTCTACTTTTAGTATCCTCTAGGCATCATTCTCGTGAGGCATGCGGTGTCATGGAGATGTGTTTAAATGGAGATTGTGCCCGCTTACGTGCAGGGTGTTGTAATTTTTGTGTGGTTTATAGTAGGATGTGTTTTTCACTTTTTTATGAAAACTGTTTATTTCATGTATTTATGGACTTACAAGGTATGAAATCGACTTTTCCAACTTTAAACCTTTCAAAATGGCCGTTTTCACAATAACTTTTTATCATTTTTTTGTTTATTTTTCATAATCATTGGCAATTTTACTTCTGATAATCCTATCGAATTTTATCCCGACGCAAGAGAAGGCTCCTTGGAAGCTACTGGTGAGTTCAGTAGGACAACAGAAATTTTGGTGAGGTTTTATTCCAGCAAAGAGCAGTAATACTAATACTCCTTGCTGTGATTTTCTTATCCTTTGCAAATAAAGTTTACACTTTGATTGTAGTTTGCAGCTGTTATTCAATATGAACTGTAAAAATTTGCTCTCAAATCTATTTGGATCTTTCAAAGGCCTATTTCACAATTATTCTGTAGTTCACTGCTTGCATAAGTTGGTCACACTGCGATACTATTATGAATGGAGTAAGAATGGCTGACAAACATGTTTGTTTTGAGCATTTTCATTGGTTGACTATCAGTATCTGACCTCACCAGGGGGCACAAAACTTGATCTGAATAGAATTTGCATAATAATCAAGTGACAGATATTAGATTGGGTTATTTTTTGGTACACTGAGCACTTTGGCGGTCCACACTGCCTATAACGACTAGTCTATACACTTGATGGAACAGCTAGATTGTGACCCTTCTGCGGTCAAATGATGTAGGCAAACAAAAATGGCTATTATTAATAATTATCGTCATGTGTTCCTTGTTTCGATTCATGGACAAATGAATCCTTTTTCATGCTGCATTAAAGGTTTAACACAATTATTGCTGTATTTTTCACAACAAATTCTTAGCATTACGACATCCGAATCTGATGCCTCCAGGATAGATTTACTAATCCTGAGCTTCATGAAATTTATGAGAATATTGAAAAAGTAACAGGGTTGCAAAAAACGACCTTTTTTTTAGTAGTTGATTAACTACACGTTACTTGCTCACAAAAGTAATTTCACTACTTTAAAACTACTTTCTATAATTTGGTATTCTCCACATTACCACAACTTTTCAAAAAGTACTCACTACTTTTTTCACCACTTATAATATTACTATTACTCTTCTCTTTAAACTGTTTTGAACCAACCTCTTTCAACAACATATGTGTAATATTATTATTGAATACAGCATAAATAGATATAACAAAAAGGTAACAGGTTTATGGATAATCTATCAAAAAGGGAGAGGGCATGTTTACAGTTTTTGCCTTGTACTGCTCAGTTGTCAAAATCACACCAATATCGCTATCAAGCTATTTATCAAATTATTATCAAACTGCTTGTATTTCCTCACACAAGCAGATCAGACATGCTCTGAAACCATCACATAAAAATAATAATAATAATAATTTGCAACTTGCCCACGCAACAGCTTTGGCTACTCAAGTCACTTGCCATCAACAAGAGGGTACAGCACTCCAGCAGTCGGTATAATTATGGCCAGAGCCACCCAAAGCTATGTCTTATTCGTCAAGAATAAAAGTTTTTGGGTTTTTTANTAATTTTGCTGCTGTTACCTTACTATAAATATAATTACTAACCCTGAAAACAGGCTTACACTAAGCTACGAGTGGCTACGACAGATGTCACAGGATTTCGCAAAAAATCTGATTTTCATTTAGTGCCGCCTAATGTTAACCTAATTCCCATTTCCCCACATTTGTTAAATGGTAAGTGTGTGAGAATGAAAAAAAAATAATGTAAGAGACGAGACAGACGGACAGAGTATTCATAATTTAAGACAGAATGAGTAGTTATGAATTGAGAACTGATGCCAAACTTTTTTGAAAGGCAGTTGGCTGGTCGTGCTAAAAAAAAACAAAAAAAATTCAAACATGGCGGAAAAAATAATAGTCTAGACGAAGAAAGTAGCGTGAGTAGGCCTACTCACTACTTTTTTTCTACTTTCACTACAGCTACAACTACTATTTTAGAGCTGGTATTCGCTACACTAAAAACTACCAATTTTTTGTCCAAGATTACTCACTACTTATTCGCTAGTCTTATATTCGTTACACCACAACCCTGAAAATTAGTCTGGACCACACTTCTTAAGCAGTGCTAAAATATCAATCTATCTTTTATTGTTTTTTTTTAATCTTTCTTTAGAACTAGACTAGAGTTTGGCCTAGATCTGTCATCTGTCTTAGAACTCTTAAAACAGAGACAGGACAGGATGGGTCCGATAGATAGTTAAGATAGGACTACACTTCTCACCTGAAGTAGAGCCATTTCCAGCATTGGGGAAAGTCCCAATGCTATATGAAACAGTGGGACACAGTCAACATATTTGACACTTTTTGATTCCTTGCTTTTGCTATCCTCAGCTAAAAGAACGCCGTTAACAGCAGCGTGAGGATATTTCGCTGCATGCAACAGCAGCTTGCAATGAGCTCGCACTGTCACCACTGCATCCGCCATTTTAAAACAACTGATTTACTGCGAAATCAATACATGGGTAAAAAAAATATTTTTGTTGATAACACAAAACAACAACAACGCTTAAAATGTTGTATTTTTTTTATTAAATATCATGGTTTTTTTTTTAAGAAATGTACAACAAATAGCAATGATTTAACGAAACTTTATGCAACATTCTGCTCGACGCACACGTCACCACTCCCATTCATCGTTCCGGATTCCGGAAGAAAAGTAAATAAGCCTAGTCTATCAGCACAATAACATAAGTTTACAAATCGCAGTGGCCAACTTTGACAAAAACATTTCACAAACATAACATTATCAGAATGTCTAAAGAAATAAAGCTGGTGATCCTTATGAGCCAGAAGGACTAACAATATTGGAAACCCTTCTGTGGAAGACCTGCGTGGCTAAGTTTAAGGTTTACTTCATGCTCTCCAAGGCTCTATTGTCTATTTCTGTTTCTCCCTCCCCGAAACCAACCCAATAAGTTATGCTTGAGAAGAATTTATGCACACAGCAGGCTAATCTTCTAATACCAGCACTCACCAGATATTTGTAAAACTAAGGTCTGACAACTGTGGAAAGTTTATTAGAAACATATTAAAGCTGGGTGCTCAGTCAAATTATTTCATACATTAAACTGTCCTGCCCAACTTCCCAAATGCAGATTATTATGATATTTTCAATAGCTACCAGCATAAGTGAGGAACTTAAAAAAGCAAACAGGATGCAAACTGAGAGAAAAACCGTTGGTCCAGAAACCTGATCTGACCGCTTTGTCATGCCAACCTGTGTTTCCTGGGAAACTCCGTCAATAACTCGCACCATGAAGCCTTGCTTAGGCTAAGCAACTACAAACTACTGCTACCTGAAATATCTGGTGGCACAGGCCACAACTGTGTCCACTAACCAGCTTAACGCAGGCTGCCTACCACAACAGCGTTTAGTCTAGCCCCTGGCAGTTAATGAAGTGCTGATAGCATTGTGCTTACACCATCTTGCCTAATGCATTAGAAGCCTGTTATCTGCTTAATTTTAATCTACCATTTGGAGATGCACGGGAGGGCAGGGAGACAGCATACATACTGTTACAGATTACATGGGTAAAAAAACTCTAAATAATGGCTGTTGTCACGTATACGTCATCAGCCTGGTTCTTCCTGCTGGACTTACTGACTCGTTCAAAATCGGCACTTCAGACAGCGTGCATTAATGTCAGTTTATCAATCGAAACTTTAATTAGAGCATTCAGAATCAATATTGTGAGGAAAATGTTTTGAGGGTCATATGTTATTTCACAATATTTACCTTTTAACTGCGTCTTGTTCCATAAATATAATAATCAAAATTAATTTACAATTAAGAATATGTTGTTAGTCACAGATAATCGTGAATGTAATGCGCATGAATCACTGTGGAGTAATATGTGTGGCAGCACGGGAAAACCAGGTGGAAGACACAAACAGCATAGTGGAGAAATGGGCAAAGGTGAACTTTTCATGCAATTTTAGATTTCTGCATATTGACAGTCGAAGTCTTGTGCACAAATTCAACCAAGATATATGTTTTTCACTTAATTTTGTGAAGCAACTCGAAACTCAGTCATTTCTAAAGATATTAAAAAAAAAAAATGAAAATTCTCCATACTCAGCAATGAATTCCCTTTCCAGTGATACCAAACACTCCAAATCCATAAAATTACATTTGTGCGCCATTTTTCCCATGCCACCATGCAAACAGTAGACATGTTGCAAAATTATCACATTGGTGATAGGTTGAAAATGAAGAATGTGGATGTTGCACTTGACTAAAAGTCAATGTTCCGTTTATTTCCTGGGCCTGATAATTTTTTCCCATAATAAATAGTGTCTGTTCAAAGTTTCAAAGAAATCTCAGGAATCTAACAAAAATGAGGGCAAATTTTCCATACCCATATATTTAAAAACAAGCTTTACATGCATGTACACTCCTGTCCACAGCATCCCTTTCCAGCTACAGTAATGCTTGTATGCACCATAGGGCAATGCAGCCTATATTTTCATATGTGAACTCAATGATGACATAGTATTTCATCTAAGCTAACTGAGCACTGAGCGCAAACTATAATCACATTCTTGAAGTATGCCAGCTGTGTCAAAGAGAAAAGGAAAATCTAGTGTCATGATAAAGGGTGGAAAAGTTTTTGGAGGAATCAGAAATCCTGCTGATGACAATGTCTTCATTTCACAAACAACAAACCTTTATGTTGGTTACCAAAAAAAAAAAAATAAAGCCTACAGACTTCATTACAGTGAAAGCAGCAGTAACACGCAGCTGTGAATATACTGGCAAGAAATATGGCTTATTTCCTTCAAAATTTCAGTGCGTTCACAATCAGAGTGATTTCTGTGACAGGCATCTATGCTGTATATTGTGTACTGTACAAGTTTTATTTACAAAAGATATAAAATATTCAGGTTTCATTTACAAAAATAGTAGTTTATCCATGCTTGTGTGTTTACAGAATGACAGCAGTCTGTTTGACTTTTAACAAAAAAGTATGGTGGACTTCATCAGCAAATATACAAGAGGGCCATGGTTGCAGGGGGATCTTAGCCTTGTTTAAAACTGGCATGCTTTTACACTTAAACCCATCTTTCTTTTCCTGTTATCATCATGCAAAGGAAAGTTATATTAATGATGTACTGTTCTATGCTGCTTCTCTCAATGTGTGTGTTGATAATAAATAATATCTTTGGCTTTCAATGAAATTTCAGCTAAAATGGTGAAAATATACTGTACCAATGATCCTTTTGAATGCGAGGGCAGCTGTACTCATTTTATATTTTCCATTGGTTCATGAAGAGGAACCATCTATAAAAATCTCTGATGTTCAGATTTCACAGCTAATTTAAAATTAAGCCGGTTGGATGTGCACAAGTATGTATGCATGTTAATACTGACTTCAAACAGCTGACATCATGTGTATATACATGTTGTTATTGTCAGCTGTATGAAGTCAATATTCAGAGGTAAAGGCCTAAGTGCATATCCCCCTCTCTTTACATGTCTTGTAAAACCTGAGATATCTTTTGGTGCTTGCATCCTACCCCTGACAAGGCAGTCAGGAGCAATAACTACTATAGCAGCAGAAAATATGTTACATGTAGTTTCATATGTCCATTATAACAGTACTTTTGTACATTGTTGCCTTAGAATATCAGTATGATGTGCATTGTTCTATGTGTACAGTAGAGCCCAGATATCTCGACGTCTCTTTACTCAACATTCTGCCTAAGTCGACTTGATTTGGAATTCCCAACTTTTTCTCTACATATTATTACTAAATCGAGATCCTGTATGTCGACATTTTTTTCCTCTCTTTTCTCTTAAGTCGACACGAACTGGAGTGTAGCATGACAACAAAACCAGATGAGGATGATCAGAATGCGATGCAAAGTGACAGTCGTGTTGAGGGAGAGATGGGGTTGGTGCACATTACACACGCGTCAAAAACTATTGTGCGTGGGTATGGGTGAAAGAGCTGGGTGCCCGATCCTCTCTTCTTCAGTCATGTGGCGAGAGGGTTAGGCCTAGGTGTGGGGTGAGGGAATTTCTATTCTGTGTGTGTGGTGCGCGAAACAGGGAGAGGCACTAGGCCTTCAAAAACTACTGCTATCTCTTAATTCGACTTTCTCTTTACTCGACGTAATTTCAATGGTCCCAGCAATGTCGACTTATCAGGATTCTACTGTATTCTTACTGTATTGTTGTGAATAATATTATGACACTGTATTGCATTGTAAAAAAAATGTTCTCTCCAGAGTCATTTGGATGTACTATGTTTCTTTGTTTTTAATAATATATATACAGCTTATATATTTACTGTATCTATATATACATAAATACAAATATATAAATATTTACATGCTGACAACAGGAGTTAAGCATCAGTCTATGCTAAACCACATTATCACGAAAACCATGCCTGAGTGAAAATATACCAATGCTGACCCTGTTTTATTGTACAATATATCACTACTGAACTGTAATAGTGACAGAATTATCAGTTTTCTCCTCTCAAAACATTCTCAAGATAATATGGTTTGGGTCTTGCCTGCCTTTACATTATGTTACAAACATTTATGGGAATGTTTTAAACAACAAGTGCATAATAATAACAACGTTACAATACTGCTGGATGGAAATTTTCTGGCATGAAGATTTACACGCAGAAAGCCAATATAAATTGATCTAGAGTTTGTGAGAACACTGAGTAAAATGCAAATGCAAAATATGAACAGATACACAACAACAGTTGTTTGTACTAGATCCCAATCAAACACTGAACTCCATGTTATTATCCCAGCAGACCACTTCACCTCGTCAATGCTGAAGTTCTGCTGAGGGTGCACAGTGCTTTCCTCTTAATTACAGGAGGGCTAATGTATAATGAATAAAATGACACCAAAATTTGCTTCAACTATGACCTTATGACTATGTCAACAGAGATGATATAAAGAGAAATGCTAACTAATGAGAGAGAGACATATAAGCGTTATTTACTCAAGTGGTGATTATATCACTCTGTATTACTATCGACAGCACCTAGAAAATTGAATGCACCCTTTGTGTAAAGTCAACACTGTATCAACATAAGATTAAAAACTGTCCTTATAGGCTCCTCCAATGAATTATTGCATAAAATTACACTTTCAAGATTCTGGCCTCTCTTCATGTAACCGCTGTTTATAAGGGAGTTGTCCCTCCATGGTTTCCAAACATCTGCTGTCTTGTAGCCAGTCAAAGTGAGGCTTAAGTTGCATTTCTTAGCCCATCAAGATCTTTAGTACTGTATGATATAAACACTGAGGGTGTTTGCTTTCATTAGGTGAAAAACAAAAATTTGGATCTAGCATTAATCTTGTTCAAAATACAGTTGTTCGAAGTGGCAGCAGGTCATCTCCAAGCAGAGGCCAAAAATTCTGAGAAAATTATGATTAAAGAATAATTTTGCACTATAAGTAGAAGCCATCTAACCTGCCTCACAATATCTCACAATTATGCACTTAATATCTATCCATAAAATCAATTTATTTATATGCAGAAAAGATCTGACTTTTGATTTCTGCATAGACTGGGTACTAGACTGCTCCATTCATCTTTAGAACTTGATATCTTGGTTCCTTGTCTAATTTCACAAGTCTCACTGTGACTGGTTGGAAGACAAGTGTGTTGCTGCCTCCAGCATGTTCATCACTGGATCTGGAAGTATCGGAATACCTGGGAAAAGGAAAAGAGAAATTAATAAGATGATGAAAATAAAGATACAACTTCATATATTACTGTACTGTGAAATTTGTCTATGTATGTGTAAGTGAAAGAGAAATCAGAGAGAAATCAGAGAGAGAGAGAGAGAGAGAGAGAGAGAGAGAGAGAGAGAGAGAGAGACAGAGACAGAGACAGACAGACAGACAGACAGACAGACAGACAGACAGACAGACAGACAGACAGAGTGAGTAAGAGAAAATGTACCTTATTTGTTAGTTGCATCCAGGTAAGGCAGTAGCCAAGTAAATGGCCAATAGTGAAAATACATTAAAATTACTGAGTCTGTGGTTACATGATTACCGTGGTAAGGCCCACCATCTATATGATAAGTCTAATGTTAATTACAGTAATAATAAAAAGCTGAAGTTCCACAGCCAGCACATACTAAGACACAAAAGTGGAAAACACCAGAAGATTTTCCAGTCTCTGGCTGACACCAGGTCATCATTTGTTTATATTTGTTGATGGAAACAATGTCATCGTGCACTGGACAGGTGGAATGTGCTCCATTCCCAGTTTCAAAACCCAGCAAATGTCTTCCTACTGATCATCACTGTTCTTGTCTGTATATTCCTCTTTACTTCCTGCACGCTTGCATCATTATCCCTTGCCCCTACATCTGCCCATTACTGATGCTCTTTGTGGACAGTAGTGGTCTGTCCATTTCCTTCTCCTCCTCCCTCAGTTACAATTTCAGTTTTTGCAAAAGATCTGCAATGTCATATTTCCCAATTCTAAACACTTGAGCATTCCCAATCAATCTGTCAGCAATGGCATTCCTTGTGATGCCACAATGCAAGGGGATTAAATCCAGATTGTTGATTAGACATTTCAGCCACTCTGACCTTAAACAGCCTTATGGAGCCTGTGACTATTGGAACATATCTGGTTCAACTCTGTCTCTATCTATTCGTTTCACTGCCTCCATCTCCATCCTCATGCTGGATGTTGTGATACTGTATGCTCCAGCAGCTTTGGACATGATGCAGTCTATCATACATGATGTAATGAACCCCAGTCATGCTTCTACATCTTTATCGACTGATCCATCAGCGGAAATAACTGTGTCATCAGGCTTTAAGTTTGCCTCAGGAAGCTCCTGTACTTCAGTGTCAGCAACACCTGCTATGTAATCCCTGAATTCTCTGCCTATTATGTTCACAACCTTGTTGGTGAAATCAATTTCTACCCATTTCCTTTCTTATCACTGTCTTCAGTGTCATGGACCAATGTTAGAGTCCTCAGCCTCAGCCATCCTTGAACAACCATGATGAGAGACCCTTATACCCCTCAGTACCTGGGGAAGTGGATGATCTCTCTTTTCTAACATTCCCAACTGCATCTTAATTTGAGTCAATTTACATCTTACTTTAATCACGGCAGGTCCAGCAGATAATAATATATTATTCCTATGCTGGGAGTGTCCTTTGTAAATTTTCATACCACTTTCACTGCTTCATTCTGAACATGCTCCAATTTCCCCATGTGTGCTTTCGACAAAGTCAAGCATCCCAGTCTAAGATCAGTGGCTGATAATACAGTGAACTGCACCATGAGGAAGAGGAGGTTCGGCTGAATGAGGGTATTTGCTGCTGCCCTTCTATACTGATGCCTCATTTGGTTTTACTTGCAATGTTGTCAACATGCTTCCTAAACGACAAAGATCTATCAAATTTTATCCCAATATAATTCAGTTCTGATCCCCCTTCTATCATTTTAGAGTTTATCTTGACTGGTCATCACGAAGGGTTGTAACCTCTCACAATGTATGAGTGACAAATGCAAAAAAAAACGGCTAGCTTGCAGCTTATACAAGACAGAAAGAAAATGAGAAAGAAAGTAGAAAAGATGAGTGAGAAAGAGATGAGAAATCCTCCATTTAAATCTATATACCTTAATTTCATGATCTGCAGACCCTGACAAAAGGAAGTCTCCATGTAAGGTTAATGTATTGACAGCACCTTGATGACGAGACAGTGTCTGGATGGGCAGCAATTTTTCAAGTCCCCACATCTGAAAATCAAAACAAAGACACATTAATCCTGATAAACCACTCACGCTTTCCTTGTACAGTGGACCCTCTGAGATAAGACCTATATAAATGTTCATGAAAAAGTCTTCACTGGAAGGGAGTCTAAATGAAAGGTTCACACTAATATTAGTGGAGGCTGATCACAAAATTTATTTGGTTCTTATTGCATAAACTGCAAAATAACCCGTATTTACCTATTTTCCTCTTTGCATACACTCACACATTAATTTGATGAAAGTCTGAATCTGGGTTTTGCCCACACATAATGTCTCTGTAGTTCACTTTGCACTCTCTCTGATCCTGCTCTTCTTTACAACCTTGTCTCCCTCTTCTAACATGAGTGCCTTTCTCTTGCAGTTCCTCATCGTCCCAGATCTGAGTTAATGAGTGTAGCTCAGGTCTAGATAAAAAGTACGGCATGATGCGCACTTGATGACAGCATTCAAATGAATGAATTCACGCAAAAGACACAGTGGGAAATAACAACACAAATACTGTACAGTCTGCATAGTATTTCACTGGCTTACTTTAGGTGATGCCATTTCCTGTGTCCAATCATATTCGAGGAGTGGAAGTAACGTTCCCACAAGCCTATTCATATGAAGGTGGACAGAGTAGCCTAGGCCCACCCAGTCTAGCCTGTCAATCGTGCAACGAATCAATGAGGCTTGGGTGGCTGATGTTACATCATGAGACAGACCAATCAGCCACAACTTACACAACTACACGTGTTAAGACCATGCCAGCGGGTTGCAATTCTGAGTGGCAAGATGACTAAACAAAGGTTCAGAGTGGGTCACATGTGAATTTTGGAGGAAGTCGCTATTTGGAGGTCTTTCATACAGAAAACCTGATCCATCACGAGATTTTCGGCCTTAATCGAGAGGAAGTCGTAAATGACAGGGTCTTATTTTGGAGGGTCCACTGTATGTAGACTTATGTCATACTGATTTGTCAGCTGTTTAATCCTCTATTTGAAATGATACAAAAAAATGTGTATGAATCTGTGTTATTGTTACTCCAAGTACAGGTACTCTTGGGGACAATTACTATTGTGTGTTTAGAGTTGACAAGGTTGTCATTTAATAAGTGCATCTTGAGTGTCACTCCTAGTCTCTCACGCCCACTTCTGCCACACATCTATTTCTGTCTGCTTCTTCTTATAGTTCTCAGCCCCATATGACCCATGACCCCTAAACCCACTCTTAGACATGATGTACAGTATTCATGTGTCATTGCTGTGAGTCAATGTCCATGTTCGATTCTGCTCTATCCAGGCACAAGTTTCCCACTTATCACAGCTATCCGTGTGAAGGATGATCTGGCCCCAGTTCTTCAAGAGAATCCAAGTCCTGACAATTAGTATCACCATGACCAAGGCCTGAAGCGACAAACATTTGCTCAAGAGGTGGAATCCAACGCAGTTTTGTTTACATCTCAAAAGTTCGGTGGAGTAATGTCCCTTGCATGGCAACTACCCGCTTTGTTAGCTTCGTAACTTGGTAATATCTCCACATCACAGCTTTTGGTAGCATACCATTGCCGTATTGGTCTATGACCAATGCAAAGTTACAAATATGGAATATAGATATACAGTGAAACCTCGCTATACCGCCACCCGTTATACCGCCATTCCCGCATACCGCCAGCTTTTCGCCGTGGAACGGATCTGACACCTATACAAAGTCACTAAAAATCTCGTTATACCGCCATCCGCCAACAGTTTAACTGTTACATTCATAACTTGAGTATAGTAAATATTACTCGTTATACCGCCAACGTAAATGTAACCCCCACTCCCCACCTCTACCTAAATCTAGCTAACAGACAGAACATCACTTGGCGCCACAGTCTGTGCTTGTTACTCAACACCAATCCTACTACACACTCTTCGCTTGTTGGAAGCGAAGTCCTGATAGGCCTACTGATGGGGCATGCAGTGGGAAAGGCGGGTCACAGTTCAATCTCCTCTCGCTCAATAGGCCTAGAGAGTTTGCGAACGAACGTAAGCGCGCGCGAGGTGATGCTTCAACTGGTTCGCACCGGTCGCGGGGTACGATGCAAACAGCACACATTGATCTATGACGTAGGCCTCGCGCTCGTGTGATTCAGAGATTCTCCAACCCTGATGTGTAATGTGTAGTAGTCAACTTCTTTTCTTATCATTCTCTAACTGGACACAGACGCTTCCAATCCTTAATTCTTGATTGTTTTAAAGGGAGATAACTGCATTATTTTAGACATGTTAGCCAGTCCAATGTTGGTAAATTACTTATTTCCCTTGTTCTACATGGTATTTTCGTTGTACCGCCATTCTCGTTATACCGCCATTTTTTGTTTGCCCCTTACTTGGCGGTATAACGAGGTTTCACTGTACATGCTGTATTCCTGTTAATTTAAAATTATATCTGTAGCAACAAAAGTTCACTGCTGTGCCAAAATCTGCAAAATTTGTGGAAAATGTCTAAATTTGCAGAATTGCAGCAAAGCCTTAAAAAATGTGGAAATTCGCAGAAATCTGTGACCGCAATTTTCTGGAGGTACAGAGAAAGAGAACACTGGTACTGGGTTTTGTTATGAAGTGTTAAAGAGTTCTTGATTTGATGTCAGATCAACTTGGATCATTAAAACATGATCAGTCTTGATCAGGAACTGAACAACTCTACAACTAAAGAATAACGCTGGCCGATGGCTAAATGGGATCAAACCAACAATATATGATATGAAAATGCAGATTTCTGACCCAGTACATCATGATGATGGCGCACACTGAAAGTTTCAACAAATAGAGAAAAACCACAATAATCTGACCTGTATATTGGTGTCATGTGATGCTGTAAACAGGAATTGCCCTGATGGTGACAAGACCAAGGTGGTGACAGTCATGAAATGACCGCACAGATTCATGATGAACTCATGAGTTTCTACGTTGAACACTTGAATGTTTGTGTTGTAATTACCTAACAGAGAAAAGACAGAAAAACATGAAGAAATGTCACAGTATCTCAAATAAAAGTAATTTTGCAATATATTGCTCAGTCAAGCACAAACACCTTGAACACATGTAAATCAAAATCATGGTTCCCTTGAACAAACCCTCCAGTCCCAAACTTATTTCTCTATATCAGTATTTCATATATTCCTTGAAATTGGTGAACTCAAATAAAATGGCGTTCCACAGAATTTGAGTTATCTGCGCTCAACTCTGTACTTGTTGGTCACATGACGACGTATTTGTCACTGATCATATTTTTTATACAGTTAGGGGAGAAAAGAAATGCAGGAATGTTAAGCAACTGAAAGCAAGCAGGATGGCATAGCAATCATTTAAGGGCAAGTGCGGCAGAACTAGGTCGTTTTCATTAATAGAGGGAACTTTGTCATTTTGGGGTGAAAAATAGGTCAGATAGGGCCAGGAAGGAAGATAAATTGGGGGGGTTTGCAATCTCCTCCCTCTGTTGCTATGGAAACACCAATTGTTTGGCCACCATATTGGAAAATATGCATAACTTTGAACCCTTCGATCTGGAGAACAACAGAATGATAGGACGCTGTTGTCTTTTTTCATTTAAAAGAGCACTTTATTTAAAATATAATGTCACAGGCTTTTTTTGATTTCTTGGATAGATTTTTTTCTATAATTTTTTTAAAATGTCATGAAAAAACATTGAAAATTTTGAGATTTTTCAACTTAAAAATTCATAAAAGATAAAAAACACAAGATATCGAAAAAACCCTGTGATAATCTCAAAACACAGGCATGGAGAGTTGTTAAGCAAAATTTTAGGTAAATTGGATGAGAAAAAAAATCAGATCGAAGGGATAGAGTGGCGAAAACTGTGATTTTGAGATAATTGACGATAAAGATTACAGACAGTTGCATTTAAGACAGGGTGACCATTTGCTTTTGCATCAATATAAACTTTTTGAGACAGGTATCATGAAAATTTCCTTCAGGAATCGATAAAGGACATGTCGTCATTCAAGACACTGCCCTTAACTCATTTTACACAATTTGACCCAATTTTACCCCTACAGGGTGCCGCACTTGCCCTTAATCACAGGTCTTATTTACTTACCCTTCCATTTACTCAATAGTATTACCTCTAAGATGGAGTGGTCTTACTTACTGTGACCAAATACAGATTATCCATTCCTGTGTGACACCCACTATCTTATAAATAAAAACTGTCCATGCACTTTACAGAACAGAATAGTAAACTTCTAATAACCTATATAACAAGTTTAACAAGTTTATTGGGAAAATATAATGACCTATATTTACATACTTTGGTAACCCACTAATGACATCAGTATTTAAAAACTTTTATGGCTTGAGTATCATGTCATAAAAATGTCACCCTCCTTTGTCATCAGGAAACAGAGTTTTATTAAGTTTGTAACATTCATGCTATACAGGTGAAGTTTTTGGTTATTCTTGTACTGTAAAATGAACTGAATATTGTAAGCATGAGAGTCTGTAGGTGTTGCTGCTGATAAGAAATATGTAGTCAAGACAGGCCTGGCATGCATAAATGGGCTGGAGATTTTAGTACAGTCAACTCCGTTTAATCGTCTTTTCTGCTTAATCGCCTCGTTTCCAAAGGAACCGGATTTTTTTCTATTTCAAAATCACTGGATAATCGACCACTCTTTAGCGCCCGTGAATTCAAAAATCAGCGGCTGAAGAATAAGTTGGCAAACAAATATGTACACAGACGATTTAACTGCGCGACGGATGGCAGACTGGTTGACTAAGTGACAGCTGCCATGCCGAAATAGGTGTGATAAGCCTTTCCTCCCCACCTCCCCCTTCCCTTGTCCCCTTTCATCCCATGCTATGCATCACCGCCGTCACCCGTCCGATAATGCTAATGCCTCGAAAGCGGTATAGTCTCCACTTACCACGCCTTCCATCTCAGCGAGGCGGAGAATGTAAACATCGTATTGGTGAATTTCAGCTAGATCAGAGAACGTGTCATGTGGATGAACGGTCTATCCCGACCATGCCATCCTACTCCTTATTGTCTGTTGGGCTACTATGGCCAATGAGAGAGACCGTGGCGATCAAACATTTTGCGTGCTACAATACCGTCAAACTCGAGTGTCCTGAGTCTGGCGACAAGAAGGCGTCAATGCACGACATCAAACAACGAATCAAAGAAATTTAACCCCATTACCAAAAACATGGCCTAAATTACCCTCTCCGCTTAATCGCCCACCTTTTCCGTGATCCCAAGGAAGGGCGATTAAGCGGAGTCAACTGTAACTGCAAATTGTCACTGACTCATTCCACCTACCAGAGTTAGCTGCTATAAGATATGTCTTGCTCACAGCTATTGCTTGGACAGAGCCACATTCACGAAGAATGGAGCTGAGGTGATCATAGTTGTCTCTGGCATCCCACACATGGATGGCATTGTTTGAACCACTGTATAGCCTGTCCTGGAATCCAATGAGACCAGTATCATCTATTGTTATTTACAACAAATGTTGTCCTCAACAGAGTGTCTCTATTGTGATGAAACTCACTTCCCTTGTCTTCAAAATGCAACTGAGCCAGTCTATAAAAAGAGACTTCCTTAAATATCATTATCTCAAATTCCTCTATTTCGTATTGCACAGCACCAGTCCCCAAATTTTTTTTTTGACACAGTAATATTTATTGAGATATTTCAAGATCTATTTTGAATATAAATGTCTTACATTTTGGGCTACTCTGGTTCAATTACAAGATGAGCTTACCCTGCTTCTGCTGAGAGCCATAGCCCGCACCCAGTGGTTGGCACCTGATAGTGTCTTTTTCAGTGTTAAACTTTTTAGGTCCCATATCTGCAAGGCAAAGGCAATACTTTTTAGGCCCCATTTCTGCAAGGCAAAAGCAATATTTAAAACTACAAACAACAACAAAATAGCAGCAAAAATTACAGTGGAGTCCGCTTAACTCCAATTCACTGGGACCACCCCAATGAGTTCGAGCAATCAGAATTCAACTCACGATGTCCAAGTCAAGTCAACCGTATGCCAGCGAGCGAGCACCCTGGGGAGGACACGAGGGCAATTCAGCAGAGGAGGTAACTACAGAATGCATATTGGGGAAGTATTTTAAATAGGATTATTTACCTTTATAAGAAATGCTTTGAGTAGGGTTCCCCTAAACTAGTGTAATGCAAGTCCACTTGTTTGATTGTGGCTTGTCTAAACCAGATGAGAAGGCCTTTATCAACATCTTCAGCTTTGCTGAGTCAAATCCTCCTACTTTTTAGATCAATAGATGAGGAGGCCGCCGCTTTTTCCACTTGTTCCCGGTTTTTCAAGATTGTAGAAAGCGTGCTAGCAGCAGTGCCATACTTCTCAGCTATGGCATTCTCCGACATCGCACATCTGTTGATTTCTTGGAGCATGTTTTGTTAATCTTCGGCTCAATGGAAAGAGTGTTCACGGGATTAGAGGAAGCCATCATTTAGAGGACAAATATGCGTTAATGTACACACTGCTGCCGAGATGCTTGATTATTGATCGATTTTTCGAGCCCCCACACATTCTCTTCCCCCTACTGTCTTTTCAGTGGTGGTGTAATACACACGCCCTAAACGTCCCCTGCACACGCCTGTACTGCGGTTAGTTTTATTGCCTCTCTCTATCCGCGGTACCGTCTCGTTTGTTTTTCAAGCCATCGGCATTGTTTGGCACCACACGGGGAGGACACCGGAGGTGATTTTGCCTCTGTGACAGCACTGGGCAGTTGGAGTAATCAGAAAAAGGTGTTAATTACTTCTTGTTATGCAAAGGCAATTAACAGACACAAAGAAGGAAAAAAAACTATTATTTCTTTATCTTTCGACTAATAAAAAATTGGGCGTATCCGATTTCGACATACATGGACTCGACTGTACTTTCATTATGTTACCTATCTTGCATTTTTTCTTCGGATATGACTTGAACCAAGGACAACAAACTTATTGGGTGACCTTTACTCTATGACCAGGTCAGCTTTAAAGAAATACCAACAAAGAAATCCAATTTATAACAATGTGAATGCACACAGTAGTGACACAGTCAGATGTTGATAATGTTACAGTATATTCTTCTATGTGATCGCTATGTCTGTAAGAGTAAGAGGGATGGGCAAAGTATTCTTACAGTCCTTACTTGTCCCTTTTAAAACATAGTATTTTCAGTGGAGCATATGGTTTTAAGTAAACTTACTTTTATGACTGCGAATGATGAGGTGAACAATGTGTCATCATTAACAATCATGGAACAAATAATGTTGTCATGAGCATCCTGGAAATTGGAAGAAAATGAAAGTTGGAAAACACTGTTGGCAGACATGTCACAATAAGAATACTAACAGAAGTCTGTATACAATGTGATGCTAATTGTTGAATCTGAGAGGTCTATAATGTAACATTAGCAAAGAAATGAGACAGTGAAATTGCAGAGGTGGTGTCCGTTATTGGCTGTAAATGTAAGGCCAACTGCAGCATTTTCATCATTAAACTCAGACATTGCTACTTTACACTTCAACTCCTTGAGGGATTGTTCAAGTGACCAGAACAGAAGTATGTACAAAACACATTCATTTTCCATCTGTTCATGTTTTATTCTGTGGACATGGTCTAAGAAAAGAATAATGCACTAGAAAGAAAATTACATTTTCTGGGAGTTGGCATTATTGCATTTAAGCTGGGAGTTGGCATTATTACATGTAAGCTGGCAGTCGGCATTATTGCATTTAAGCTGAGAGTTGGCATTATTACATTTAAGCCATGCCTTTGAAGTGTTAATAAGTTATATCATTCCAACATGCTAACTTTACTTGTTAGCTTAAGTGTATGTGTATCAATGTATGCTTGTGCATGGGTTGTTCCAGTAACATACACTCAAAAGGAATAATCAATTAAAAGACTGAATATAGAATCAAAGAAATTCTGATGAAAGTGAAAACACAAACCTACATACCTCAATCACTGACTTCTTTTCATTGGTTTCTAGATTCCACAAACAAATTATTTTGTCAGCTCCAGCAGAAATGAGAACATTACCCCATGTGGCAAGGCAATGTATCTGAAATAAACATGAAAAAACTGATTCACATGCCAAAGCTTCGGTGTTATCTGTGTGAGTGTTTGTTACTGATGGGAACAGGAGACAAGGAAGGATACCGGGACATAATAGTAATAGTCTAGACAACTTTGTTATGTCAAAAAACTGTTATGTCAAACAGGTCAATGTGAAAAGTTTATATACTCTACACAAATATATGTCAGATACATTATTCGTGCCACAGCAACAAATATCCTGTGGCTTAATTTACAAAAGCTCGAGTGAGCAAAACGGAGGAAAGAATAGTTACAACTTACCACTCCATTGTGAGCACTTATGTTGTCAACACAACCTTTTGCCAGTTGCTCCAGGCTCCAAATTTTGATAAGGCCATCAGCACTGCCGCTGTACAGGCGACCTTTTCGTGTTGTCATGGACCATACCACATCTTTGTGACCCCTGTGGTGAGAGACCATCAATCATTTTATAATAACAAAGGGAAATGTCTTCGAAATGAACTTATTGATGAGACTGATTAAGAAGACACAAACCGAGTTGATCTTTCAGTACTACAATATAACATAACAATATTTCAGCATTTGAAACGGCCATAAAATAACTTCTATGATCAATAGGGCTAATTTCCAGATACTTCCTTCTCCAGCCATCACAATGTCATGAACAACTGATAATCTTTCCAATATTTCAAGTTCTGCATCATTACACTACACATACCTCTCACCAGCTGGTAAAGTTACTTCACAAAGTTATGTTCGGCCAAGACAAACATGAGTTTCACTAACAGAAACTAACAAATACTTGACAGAAGAATGAAGATTACCAAAATGTATTTAATCTAGACATAATTTTTTGATTAACATAACACAAAGTAAATGAGTAAATAGTATAAGGAGGGGAAGTCACTCTGTACAAGACTATCAGCTCTCATCTAATCATCAAAATTGCTCATAGTACAGAGATGATAGAGGTCAACCTCTGTTGAGTAGCCTACCTCAAAGTTCCAATGCATTTGAACTGGAAAGGCATTTCCCATTTTTCATAATTCCTGCCAGGACTTGATTGTCGACTAGATGAAATGGAACTTGTGCGAAAATTGCTGACATGTGCACTGCTACTATCTGGCAAAAGTAGGTGATGGGACAGATTTAGGTAAAACAACGAGCAAAATTTTGTTCATTTTAAGTTCAACTACAAATCTGATCTGATTTCACAACAGTGTTTTCAGGTGCTAACAGCCTGCACCTATGATGATACAGCCAAGCAATAGAGTCACCTATCCACCTAGCAGCCAGGCTGAGGTGTGGCCAGTTTACAGAACTACATCTCCATGGCCTGATTTGACTTACAGCTTTTCACCATAGAAGTGATTATATAGTGAAGTCTACTATGTTTATCTGCAATTCCTCAATAGCACAGAATATTTTGCAGTTAGAGGGAGTTATGATTAGGCAGAGAATATTTTGCATTCAGAGGAAGCTGTGCTTACGCCGTCAATTCTATAGAAAATACACCCATCTGAACATACTGTAGATTATCTTGGATTGCAATTATCTTAACTGTAATACACATGCAAGCATTACTACCCAAGAGAGTGTACTACTCAAGAGAGTGTATATAGGCACACTGTGAAGAATACTTACCTGCATCTGCAAGTGAGATCTGGGAGGTTGATTTCATGCGTCTACTGTGAATACCATTTATTGTGTCAAATCTTGCGGAGAGGGATTCCAGTTTCTGCTGAAGACTCTGGATGAGGCTGACAAATAAAAGATATTCTTAGTGGGCAATTCCAATGACATGTTCTACATATACTGACCTTGTCCTTCATCCTTATATTCACATAAACATCTGTACCAAGACTGCCCAATTTTTTTTCTGGATGGGGGGAAAGGGATAGGACAATTTTGTATTTCAGTTATCAATGAGGGCTGTCTGAATGAGGAGCAAACGCTGTCTGAATGAGGAGTATGTCCTATCATCATGTGTAATAATGAATATACCACATCTACAACCAAAAATAACTTTGTGAGCATGTTTTATACCTTTGGCAAGCAAAATTTTGGTTCCCTGGCAAACACTGCGCACCTGATCTAAGCATCAGAGAGAAATACTGAACTGTGATAGGTCAGTATATTCACTTATGAGCCCTGGAGGGATACAAAACTTATAACTGTGAACCGAGATGAAAACCCATTTTAGAATTCTGGAAGAAGAAAATCTCTTGTCACATGAAAACCTCTACAAGTCATTTAGTGTGAAATGACAGTCACAAATCTTCCTCAGCAAGTGACGGGCATAACACTTTCATGATGTAAAATAATTACCTCACAGAAAAGGACAGTAGACTATAATCACATTTCACTTAAAACGCAAAAAACGTTTGTGTTGCACCTTGTTTTATCTAAAAATCCATGGTCCATTACTGGCTGTCTTGGAAACTCTAACAGCTACAAGATAAAAACCCTGATAAAAGAAAAAAAAAAATTACATACAGTTCTCTGCACGGGTGCAGAAAGGTAAATTTGACCTGCTTTGAGGAATATGTTGTTTTTTTTTCCATAAGGGAGGGGCAGAAATCTTGCAGCAGCACTGCCTTTTATACCAAGTTATCCTGCACAGTTCTCTTTGACAAGGAAGGTAAAGCAACTACTGATGGACCTCATAGGAAAAGAATCTGGTTCCCAAACTGAAGAAAATTAATTCCTTTACAAATTAATTGTTTTCTTAAATATTAAAATCAGGCTCAAAATGTTGCATTTATCCCAGCTACTTACCTCCAGTGTTTCTCAAGCTGTCCTGACAGATGACCTTTGTTTTGCTCCAGATCTGTAACCCGCTTTGCCAATGCCCCTTTTTCATTTTCCAATTTCCTGATCATTATCTCCTGCTCCTGCAGTCTCTCAGCAAGGCGACGATTGAGTGCCCCATTATCTTGGAAAGGACAGTTGTTTAAATGGTCCACAATTTTAGCCTGTGTGCTACGAAAAGTGCAGCCTGAAAATTAAGGAAACACATTTCACTTCACTCGTTTATTTTGCTCAATGTGGACACTACACAAAACAGACTTTCACTAAATTTACACCACTATTGTTTCAGCTACAGCAGAATCCTGTTACCATGAAATTGAAAGGACCAATCAAATTTTGGCAGGTCAAGCAAGTTTTGTGTTACTGAGGCTGGAATCCATGCTCCTACCTGACCTTGCGACTTCTGCTCTTTGATTGCATGTACATACTGATGCTGTGTGTCTATGTGAATGAATATGAGTGTGTATGTGTTCACTTGCAAGTGTTGTGTGTGTAAGAATGTGTGTTTGTGGAGATGTGCATTTGTGTTTGGTACATGTGCATGTAGTTGTAAAGCATCCCGAGCTCTCCAGGGATGAAGCGCTATATAAATGCACTTTATTATTATTCATAGTAGAATGTAAGTGGAGCATTAGTCTTTCATGACAGTGGTAAGTGATCAAGTACAGTGTTATGCTTTCGAGCTGGGTGTTGTTGGGGATTGGTGTACACTGATATCACACATATTTAAACTAATCTCCAAATGCCCAACCATTATAGACATAGGGCAGGAGAACTCTAACAATAGAGGCTTATTTTACCTCTCTACATCACTCTTTCCTCTCCCAGTGACGCAGTAGTGGTTGTGCTAACAGAAGGTTCTCTGAAATTTGTTGTCAGATTACTGGAAGTATTTTATAATGTAGAAAGAGGGCCACTGGAGGGGATTTTCTCTTCGTTGGGGTTAACTGAGATTTCAGGTAAACTTATGACATGTTAAGTGAATCTACTACAATTGAATGAAAAAAATCAAGAACTCATCCTTCACATCATGCAGTTTTCTCACACAGGAAGTTCAAAATGTTATTACATACTGAGTGCTAATCAGTTTAAAACTCACAGAGGGAAAAAAACCCACTAAAATGACAAAATCATAAAGCAAAACCAAAACGACAAATAAAACTTATAGAGTGCTTCAGAATGCTGCTCGCTGAAACAAGAATCCCCCAAGCGATCTATTTTTAGCTGTGCCGTCCCAAACGAAGGTTAGCGGTTACCTTCTTGCTAGGACAAAAGGTCAGATCGGTGCTGCCTTTGATGTTGACCGTTAGGCTGTTAGCGTAACCTAGAATATTATAGGCGTTCGCTCAACCAGTGTCTTGGAACAAGCACTGTGATTAGTATACTTGCCTCGCTGACACAGGAAAAAACATCATCAAGATCTGAGAGAGTATGTTTCTTCCTTTTCTGAAACTTAGAACTTTCCAAAAAACAACTAATTTAAAACCATGCTGTCAAGAGGTTTTGGTAATGGTGCTACGAATCAACAGAGTCCTTGTATTTCCCTTTCACGCACGTTATTTTGTTTAAAATTGGAAGAAGGCTCATTTTACAGAATTCCTGCTGACAAAAAAAGAAAGAAAATTGCCAAGATTTACAATCAGTCGTGTGGTTGATGGCCGCAACAGCTAGTATTTACTCTATGCAAGGCAGCGCAACATCAGTGAAAAAGTAAATGAGTTGGGGAAAACTTTAGAAGTTATGCCAGATGTTCATGCCCAAGCTAGACTGTAGGCAAAGAGAATTATCAACGTATATGTTGATAAAATCACTCAGAAATGCTACATACCTATCCACAAATCCACCACTACACACGCAGAGACGCACACACAAAAACACAAACACGCCTGTGCGCATGCACACTCCTGCATATGCCCATATTACACTATTACAGTATAACTCGATATAAAATATGTCCTTAAAATACTTTTTATCGGGGTATTCTTGATATCGACCTCCATCTCATCAATGAAATGATAGAATAATAATGAATCTGTGGATTGAAATTAATACTTAATAACAATGTTGGTCTTTACTTATTAACTGAATAGATATTTACTATTGGGGTTACACTGAATGTATACACAGGGAGATAAAATCATTCTTTATTTACCCTCAAAGGAGTATGTTTTACAATGCTATATCCGGCTGTTAGTATCAGTATTACCTACTAATCAGCTACACGCGAAAGAGGAGGAAGAGGAAATCAAGAGGTTCGTCTTACTTATGTACTACAATTCAATAACACTTTGGTATTCTGTTATTATCAGTGAGTCTACCTCATTACCTGGTACGAATTTCACATGCACATATTCACAAGTCCATGATAAGTACAATGAATACTTTTTCCATGCACCAAGGGCATATGATACACACTCGATTTAAAGTATACTCTTGGTGCAAAGAAAAAATACATTTATTACTAAGGTATTCTTAATGTCGAGGTCCACCTAAAAAATGAGAGAATAATAATGGATCTGTGCAGGTGAAATTTCATTTTAATAACAAGATAGGCCTGAACATGGGCTCCAGCTTCTAAGAATATACAGATCTGTCCTCCCACTCCCCGAGCGAGTAAATCGGCATATTGAGATAGATCCATGAATTCCATTAATTTCATGTGAATACCCTACAGCATCACAGTTTGATGAACTAGATCTAGGTCATCAAAACAATTTTAGTCCTAAAGGCGTCATTTTTCTAAACTCCACATAGAGCTAAATACTAGCCTTGGCAGATGTTATGCACCAACATGTCCTTTGACCGCCCAGTCTCACCATGTGGCCTCCGACTATTGACGTTGACAGTTATCGGACTTAGACGCGTATCGTGTTTCAGGTAGTGGTGGGCCGATCCCTGATTTTGAAAAGTCGACTCGGCTCGTTCTTTTGGTGGCCCAGATCGTAAGGATCGATTAAAGCTCGGTCTTTTAAACTCTAGCTTTTTCAGTACCGGAGGGAAAGAAAGTCCGCGGTAAAGGCTGGTAATGCAGCCATAAGATTGACTAAAGATCGAGTATAGCGGCTCACAGTTGCACTAGTGATCTGTTTATACAGTGTCATCATAAATGACTTTCCTTGTGGACAGGTCTTTCTAGTCTCAACATTCTCGCGTGCTCCTCTATTCTCCGCCACTACTGATACCGCCTTCCCTCCCTTAGTTTCACAGTTCTTATTTTGCCCTCCTTCCGCTCACCCCCACCCCCTCTAAAAAAAAACACCCCAAAACTTTAGTACGCGTACAAGTAGCATGGCATTGTTTTCATCGGGCCTTCTTTTGACTTCTGGTGGCTGTTTCATTTTTACTTCAGGGTCTTATTTTTTTTCAGTCATTCATTTATTGTTTCATTTTATTAGAAAGAGCAGTCTAGGATAGGGCCTATCAGTTCTTCAGCAACTGAATCTCATCTGGCACCTTAAATGTTCACATTCATATAAACACATACACAAATGTACACACACACATAGTATCTCACAAATCAGAGCCCTTTGTTACCCAGTTAGCATCGACGATACCAAATTTTAACACTTAGTCACAATCCTTCTCCTTCCAGCCCATTCCTGCTGTCACTGCTAACCCTTCCTTAACATAAACAATCTTGATTAGATCTAATTAGATTGTAGGAGGTGTGACACTGCTGCGGTATCTTCGCGCTGAGTGTGTGGCTCGATTAATGTTGAGTCAAGCCAGATTAAAGTGACTCAAAAAGATCGGAGCAAAACTCGATCTTTTTGACTCCAGCCGAACCCACTGACTTGATTAATCGAGCCGCAGGTAAAGATCGACTCGGCTCAATCTTTTGAATCGAGCTGCCCAGCCTTAGTTTCAGGAGCAAGATCTGAAGAACCCTATTGATGCTTATCAAATAAAACAATACCTTGTTCTTTAAAAGTACATGGCACTTGTGCACATTCAAGCCTATGCTGGTCAATGTGCTGCCTCTGTATACGGCCACAATGCTCAGAATTTGGACAGGACACCATCGCATAAGGACATGTCTGTTCATGTTCATGACGCTTCCCAAAGCTGAGAATTTCTGAACATGAACCAGCTGCCAGTTCCCAACTGCCAGTTGAGTTTTTGACAAGACCATGCTGGCAGTGAATCTGTAAGTCTTCTATTTGTCCCACAACCAAACTGTTGATCATATTCACACGCATGAGTATTTTGAAAAAAATTATGCACACAAAATATCAATTAACTTCAGAGCAAGTGCAATAGACATTGATGCATTCTATGTATTGATGAACTATCAGATGCTACACTGTACCTGTACATACATTCCTATTTTATTGTGCTGTCAGTGTTATTAGACTAAGAGGCCACAGAACTCGTGAGGACATTATCCACACCTTTGAATATCAATGATATTATATGACTGGCAATGATATCAGATCCAAGGATAGCCTGCAGGCCCTTGCTCTGAAAGTGGCTGAGCAAACACCTGGTCTGTCACTGGCAATGAATACTGTTGTTTCAAGCATTAAAACCAGGTGCAGCTCAATCATAGATTTAGTAATTCATTTTCCTTTCTATTCTTTCGAATTATTGTATATGTTGTGTGGCTGATAACTGAAAAAGAATATGACTGATGACAATCAAGAATATGCAGTATGATCTAAGTGTCATGTTTTCAGGTAGGGAGTTTTTGAAGATGAAGGCTGTGATGAAGTTTAGACTGCCCTCTCTGATTTGAAAGATGGAGGACAACCTAATAAGACAATAATTATTACAGATATAATGAAACATGATCCAATATAGTGGTCCTTGTTAATTCACATAAATGTTTTTGTAATGCAGCTCTGCTTATAAACATAAATAAACTCTAGTGCAACTTTGTTTAACAGCAGCACTGGCTGACTCTGGCTCTTTATTATGGAGTGGAAGGGGTAATATTTTGCTCAACATCTGATCAGCATACTTGAAAAACAATCAAACACAATATAAATTTATGGAGTTTATTTTTTTCTAATTTTCTATAAAAGGAGAGAGATAAACAGTCCAAAATTATTGTGTTCAAATAACCTGATTTCATACACAACACTTGCTGATGTGCCACAACATTTGAGTTCAATGAGCAAAACTTGCTTACCGATTTACCACAAGCTGGCTGGAGTCACAATGGGAATTATCAACAGGACAACGGGTGGAAGAATAAACACAGCCTCGGCAGAAAGTATGGCCACATTTAATATTGATTACAGGATCCTGATAGAGACGGCCACATATAGGACACTTCAAATGTGATGATGGCTCTTGTACAAATTTTGTAGGTAATTCTTGTAATGTTCCTGAAGCCATAGGTTGCCTTGTCTGCTGAATCTCTCACCAGTCACTACAAAGTTGACAATATAAACATAAAAGTGGGCTTAGTCAGATGTAATGGGGAAAAACTCTTGATACACCTGCAATAAATACTCCTTGTTGTCTGTAATTGCTCAACACTAGCTTGGCAAGGAATCAAAGACATTATCTTCCAGCAGACTATTCCACAATATTGCCTATTATGTGTCATGTTTAAAAGCTGGTATTCCCAATTTAAGCAGGGCACTTTGGCTGACTGGGCTGCATGGTACACTAGTTACATACAAGTGATTCTAAAAATGGGAACAGTAAATAAGCCAAGGCACTGACAGGTCAGTACTCTACATTTCACTGAGATGAGCCAAGCTTTTATAAAAATTAATTCATCAGGTAAGGACTAGGTAACCAATAGAAAGTGCAGAGCATGCTGGCATATTAACCTCTGAAGTGCAAGGCTCCCTGGGAATGATGGCTGCAATTGTTGTCTGGCAGCTGGTCAAGCGTCACTGGGGTGCAAATTCTACCCCTGGCCTCAGAGGTCAGCAAGGGGATGTGTATATACTGTAATATATTCTATTGCCACACTCAAGCGAAGTGAACAGACGGTAGAATATATTCTATCATCACATCACAAGGGTAGAAGAATGTTTTTAGGTTTCATAAACCATCATTCCTGGGCAACATGCTATTTCCCAGTTTAAAATACATTGCATCTATGCAGAGCTCTCTCTTGTTGTGATGCACAACATGAACTGATGAACTGATTTAGTGATGTAAAGTACATAAAAGTGGACAGACATCTGTATTTTTATAGGGCACAGACGAACACTGACAAATCATTTTTTTCCTAAGAAGTTCCACTGGTTCTTATCCTGACAGTGCAATTGAGAAAATAGTAAATATATCCTACTGAAAAGCCGCTGAAAAACTGCCTACAGGGCTACATTAAACGTCTATCAAAAAGACAACTATCTGAGAGTAGACTAAAAAGTAGTCTGCTAGATCTAAGATCTATCGACAGAACCCATTTTTATTTACTGAATCTCACTTTTACCTATCACTCATCTCAAACTTACCAAGCGCTGTGATTGTTATTCATTCATCCACAATTATCCTACATGCTATTACAGGATCAGCTGTGCCCTTCCTTCCTGGAAACATAGTGTAGGATTACTCAACCAGGAAATAAGTGAGGATTACCGGAAATACATTCGAAAAGTTGTCCTTTTCAAAAGGTATTCCCACAGTGACCTCCCCTGTTGCTAATACACGCGTTGCGTTTTTTCTTTTCCAGAAGGTCTAGTGGAAGTACGGTGGCCTGGCAGGTTGATGTAACTTTGGTCCATGTTTTACAATGAATCATCTAACTGTCGAATCATTATGTTCAGTACTGACCCCAGACTTTTTCCCTCTACCCCCTGTTGTTGCATCAATTACTGGAAATAAATAGCAGGACATTTTGCGCCCCGTTTTTCCTCCAGCTCTGACGTTCTTCAACTCCAAGCGATATTGAACTTTTCAGCTAGACTAGTCTCCCTTCTTTAGCTAGACTAGTCTCTTTTCTATAATTTTTCTACTACCGTTGTTGGTAATGTGGGATTAATATTTTTTTTTTCTGCATTCTCTCTCCATCCCCCTTCCAAACAAAGATCAATATGAAAGGACATACATCCATGTTTCAAAGAATCAAACCCCAGGGGAGTTATGTAGCCAAATGGCTCAGCACTGGACTCGGGGTCTGAAGGTCTTGGGCTTGTTCCGACTGTGGTCATGTGGTAAATGCATCATGAAAGAAACACTGTAATTCATTTTTTTTTAGTCCACCCATCTGTCAAATATCTGGCAGTAAGTAATGTAAGATATATTTTATGAATGCTAGTGATCAGCTTTTGAAAGCAACAGTGTATGCNACCACACACACACACAGAGGGGTTGAGAATCTGAATGAGCTGGCCTACCCAGATAAATATGAAAGTATGTTTACCCTAACAGCCGTCAAACTTATGACTGTAACTGTATTATCATCATCCAGCTGTCAACCTCTCCTTACAACTCAGCTGAAAAATGAAGGATTTTGGGCTAATCACTATCTTTATTCAAAGGTATGAGGAACGATCACTCAAAATATAACAAAGGTACAGTATCTAAATTAAATTCTGAGACTGGCAAGTCAAATCTAGCTGCATGTGTGCAAAATATCAAAACTGTAATGTCAGTGGTAATAGCATCTACAACTATCCAGTTGGCAAGGCATACATACTCTTGTAACTGCACCCTAAGGCCTCAATGAGACATCCTGCCGATATTCGCCAAATGCAATTGTGTGGCAAGGCATATACTGTAGTATTCTTTATTATTAAGGGGGAGGAATGTGAGCTCAGTCTGATTATTTTTCTGATGTTTTAGAGAAGTGCACCACAAGGGAATTTACCAAATTACCGTGAATTATCAATTTTGAGAAGTTAGGCCGAAAAAACTTAACACTAGAAAATTTCATGCCCCTGCCGGGAATCAAACCAGGGTCTCTCAGCTTGCAAGTCTGAACATGCTACCACTACACCACAGGGATGCTAATTTGCAGCACAGCAGTTTTATTCTTAAATATGTATCTACTGCCTGAATACGTTCCCTTACTTCCACGTGTGAGCCTAGCGTTCACTCGTGATCCCAACACACTTTCCGACTGCTCACACAGTGATTCACAGTCCATAATCTAATCACTTAATAATATGACATTCCCTAGTTTATTTTTGATGGCTGAAATTCTTTTTCACTGACAAACAAACATGAAGCCCAAAGTACATCAGTATTCTTGTACTTGTGACATGCAACTTGTGGGTCGTTTTCAGTCTGAATCCTGTCAAGCCTGAGGGTTGTGAATTTTCACCCCCCCAAAGGTCACTCCACTCAGATGTATGAGTGTAACTGGATGGAAAAACATATTCTTCAAGTATTAAGGGAAAGGAATATGAGCCCTGGCTGAAAATGTTTTTTTTTAGATGTTACATGTTATCTCGACAAGTGTGCACCAGGGATTTTACCAAATTACTGTGAAAATCAATTTTGAAAAGAAGGGCCAAAAATACCCTACCGAGAATCAAACCCAGGGTCTCTCAACTTGCAAGTCTAAAAGTGCTACCACTACACCACAGGGACGCCAACTTCACATCAGGTTAAACCTTAAATACCAACTGCCTGAATATTTAAGCTTAACTCCCACATGTAATCCTACTGTTTACCCATGCTCATGACATACTTCCTGACAGTTCACATGAGTACTTGGCTTTAAGAGCTGGAGGGACAAGTATGCTGCATCAAGGCGACTAGTAATGATTGTTATATGTATGTATTTCACTTGCAATTGTACCCGAAGTCAACAGTAATTTCTGTCAATAGATCAATTTCCTTGATTGGAATGATAGCAAGGTGCCCCAATAAAACAACACAAAATGCATCATACATAACATAACATCAATAGCAATTATTATCCATTCATTTATTTTGTTTTTCTTATTACACTTTACAATTCTTTTAAAATCATATGAAGACATATTTGCAGCTGCTGCCCTTGGCTAAATACTGAATAAGAAAATATGAGATGGAGTTTCTATTATTTCAAACCATGAGAAAAAGAGATGGTACAATAACATCAAACTTACAATGATGATCATCAATGGTTGTACTACTTTGTATAACTGTAGATCAGAAAATGAGATCATCAGTACACGACACAATATATGCTGAGACCGTTAGACAAGAGTAGATTCTCTCACTGAACTTCATTCAAAATGCTTGAGTTTAATGCACAACAAGTTTCTTTTGTCAGTGTAGTGCTAGACAAACAAAATGTGTGAAGCTGGCTGAAAAGAATGTTCAGTAAACTACATTGCTTCCTTCCAACAAATCAAAAATCCCTTTACTTGTGCACAGTCAAGTGAGATACCGTCTTTACTTTATGCAGCTAATACAGTCATTTGAGCAAGTAAGGTACATGTGACATAGGAAAAAAAAAATGAAAACAGGTTGATCTTTTCCTTACAAACATAGCAAGCCATCAATATTCCTACCCATGGTCATCCTACATCATTAAAAGCTGGTATTCAGGTAAGATAACGTTTTTTTGTTCATCAGGTCATTCCAAAACTCCCAACCAGCGGCACTAGTAGTGGCTGGAAGTTTCCAGTTAATAAACTTCATCTTCTTCACGACTTTTCACATTCACAAACTGTGACCTTATCGGTAATGTTTTATTTGTAAAATAGACAAACATCCTTTCAAAAACAGTTTGTATTAAACATATTAAAAATTGAGGTAAGCATGATATAACAGTGTTTAAAGTGTTAAACAAATTTGTGTATTGTCATCTACATGATAAAACCTCACAAAACCTGATTTTGGGTGAAAACTGTTTTCTTCATGGAAGTCTGTTTTACAGGGTCCTGTTCACTCTCTTGCAAAGTCTTAGACCAAAGTTCCATTTATAAGTATGAAAAATTATTAAAAACATTTAGGGCCACACATTTCCCAATCTGTCACACCCACTGAATGCACGTGACCAAACCCCTTAATTATTTATCTGGTTTTATCATGCGTGAAAAGACACTTATCTGTTTTAGAACATTTAACATTTTACAGGAGAGGGAAAAAGTGATCATTTTAAAACCCTAAGTTCATATACTTGAGAATATTTTCTCACGAGTATATTGTTGTTCACAGATATTATATACACTGCAATATGTCACTTCTTGACAATTTTGATAAGGGATATGTTTTAGATGAGTGACAGATTTGCTAATTCAAAACCCACAAGAAAAAAAAGTCTCTTTATCCTTTGGATGGTTTTATCATAGGCATTTCTCTTCCCTTCACTAGCAAAGCAATCCTCCTTATCTAGGTTTGGAAATGGAATGGTTGTTTCTTTCTGAAAATTTTCCAAAATTGGCTTGGTGAGATTATCATGAGGATGTCAACTGTTTGTGCTAAGAATCAAAAGAGAAAAAAAAAAAAGCTACTGAGACAATGTCCACTGATAAATGCCACCTGCCCCAAGCTAAAGTGCTACAAGCCTAAATACAGTCAAAACCATTTATAACAGGCCCTGGTATAACAGGGATCCGGCTATAACAGGGATTTTGCAAATCTCCATTTTTTTTTCCTCTTTATCTTTAGTAAAATATATCTGCCATAACAGGGTCCCACAAACGCCAAACTGGTTATAACAGGGATACCGAGACACGGTCAAGTAACAAAAAATAGTGGATTTTAGCTTTTCTGTACTTTTGCATGTCGGTCTAGCATTACTCATTATGCAGTGTAGTCCAGTGAACGAAAATACGATCACGCGAGCGAGGCTAGCGCAACTAATGCTAGCCTAGTGTGAAGGCAATCGAAAGTAAACAATGTCTGGACCATGTCTATTTACTTTTATTGCAATGTACTAACGAAAAGATGAGCTTGAATGCATGTAAGACATGATCTGTATTTGTTATATATACACTGTCTAAGCAGCACAGTACTGTTATGGGGCATTTTTGCGCTATTGTATAGCTGTGCACTGTTTCCGTATGGAGCCATCCATCTTGATCAATACAAAAGTGATGACAACTAGTATTCCTGGCCATGGCCAACCAGGAAATTTTAAAAGCCATATAGGCCAGTCGCCGGGGTTCATATGGCAGAAGACAATCAAAAGGATTGCATTACTGAACATGGTGGCGTTTAACTTCTTAGAAAGAATCTCTATTACAGTTTATCAAAATAGAAGTTCCTGGGCGCACTATTGGACCATGGCTGACTACCAGTACCACAGGGCATACTAGATGCCACACTGGCCAACTACCATGGTCCCCTTTGCAGAAGACAAATAAAAGGGATGACCATATTTAACATGATGCACTGGCGTCCAGCATTGTTTACACTTTGCAAGGAAGCTTCTAGATAAAAAGTGATGACAACTACAAACCGTGTTTGCTTATTTCCCTTGGTTATCTGATTTAACAGGGATCTTGCTCCGGTCCCACAGACCCTGTTATATCAGGTTTCGACTGTAATGAGTCACAGTAAGTTTCTAGAGAACCCTGGCTAACTTAATGAAAGATTTTGAGTTACCATTTAACAAGTTTGGTGTTTCACAGTTAGATTTCATCATTTGAGGGGATTAGGGCATGAGATGGTAACATGCAAAATTCAATGCTCAATTCAATGCTATAACTGACAGGCTATTTCGCATAAGGGCTTGTCATAGATCATATATTTTCAATAACACGAGCTTTGCATACTTACAGAGAGTGCTGTGGATGCTATTCATGTAGTACACCAATGACATGTGGACTCATAGAGGCAGTGTGCAAGCAAGATCCATCATAAAACAACCTTGTTTAAGAAAACTTTATTTTTGCTTCCTGCTCTCATCAAGACATGCTGGTGTCAGTCCCTCCGTATAACCATCTCTGGATCTTTTGTGGCAGGGTATCAAACTTTGCTAATGTCTCCTGACAAAAGATTGCCAAACCTATTTAATTGAGTGGTCCTATTTGAATTTAGCTCTTTCTTTGCCACAGCCAAACTCCTATAACATTGTTAAGGGCATTGGCAATTGTTCATAAACATTTTGTCAAAGAGTTAAATGTGTGTAAAGCTGAGTATTGACAACATGTTCAAGAAGATGCAAAAAAGTGATATTTGGACCAGAGGGTTGAGGGAGATAGGGGAAGGGGAGAGGATAAGCCCTTTTGTCATGAGACATTAAATTTCCTGTACGAAGTGAGGTGTTTCACTCTTCCTGCTGTCAAGGAACCAAGCATAGTTGTAGGGAGGTATAAGACAGACACTGATTCTGTTATGGCTTTTAATTTAAGTTTGGTGAACATTCCAATTTGGAACTGCCAATACTGAATAAGTTCGAAAGAAAGGGATCCGAGTCTGTCGACAAGCAAGAGTGAATATATATAAATCAGAAACTATCAGAAACTCGGAGAATGTGGTTTGGCTGGATTTGGATAACACAACATGGTATTGCACATAACCATATCAGCTTCTTCTTGCCTGCCGACTGACTCACTTGGTTAATTCTTCCTTCAACATGGCTCCAGGTACTGAATATCTCTTTTGTAGCTACTGTTTTTCACTTCATTATTTTCAGTGACTAGAATTCACCAAGATCATTAATGAGCCTAAGGTGGGAAATAAGTATAACCCCCATAATGTGAAAAAAACATGAAATGCCTGGTGTAGTTTGGCCGCTATACATGGGAATGAGTTAAGTGAACGTTTTCAAAATAATTAGCTAAAAATGGCTACACAGTCAAAACTGGATAAGTATATCACACACTATAGTTTATTTCTGAGATTAACTAGGATGGCTGAATCTTGATACCTTTCTCTTGTCACCATGTCAGTAAATATATGATGATGTCATTTGTATTCCCATGTCCAAGACAATTGTCTATTAATATACTACCTCTGATATGTTTTATAAACCATTTATGTTCTCATAGCTATCCAGGTAACCGCAGTCATGGATGAAATTCCCAAAGCTGCACAAATTTCTGTCATTAGAACTGTGTAAATTTTGTGTTTGTCTTTGCAAATTTTTTATTATTTCATTCTTGTTTATTTTTAAGATGTAATGTTGGAAACACTATTGTGCATGAAGCTAGCATCATTTATTGCCAACATTTATGCAGGATAAGTTGTTTGTGACAGTTTCTTTTGCCTAACAATGAAACTGTCTATTCATGGTTGACATTTGTAATGTCCCGCATGCCGCCGGTTGCTCCTATAGTCTTGGATACGGGCATGATATTCAGCTTAGACTGAGGCTTGACCATCTCCTGCATGGCTTTCTTGTACTCTGCCTGCAATTCCAAATATTTCTGAAAGGATGTACAAAATGAAATACTGGGGATGAATAATTATAAAAGCTTATGTTTACGTGTACACAGAAACATGCACCCATTTATTATAAAGAAAACTTTTCTGCCCTCGTTCACCCATATACACAAAAATCTTCAAATCTAAGACATATTAGACCATGGAAACATTCAGAAAAGGTCTGGATTGAAGATCTCTAAAAACTTTTAGCATTTTTGCTATACACAGCATGGCCTGGCAGCTGAGAACAATGTATATAGCAGGTATATTCAGTTCCAGAAGAGTACCTACACAATGTACTGTTAATTTTCACTCTAACTCTCAGATGTTAAATGGTGGGATGGATGAAGGCAGAGTTGATGGAAAGGAGGAAAAAGGAAAACCTTATCCACTATTGAACATAAATAACAATAGCATCTATGAATAATTGTAAACAGCTTGTTCTTTTTTAATACATTTAAACTTCTCCCGGAATGATAATTTACCATTTCAGATCATTATTCACTGTGGCTTAATTTTATTCACTTTTATACCAAGCATGTGAACCCAGGCTATGACATCTGATCTATGTAGATGGCAGACAGAAGCACCTGAATAGACAGCTGTATAGTTAACTGAATGGAGTTGTCACAACAGGTATCTATATCTGTCTATAATGGACCACATATAAAGCCTCCCTAAGTAGTCATAGGTTTGACTGCCCCTAGAATTGTGAATCACTGTGTACAGGTTACCTTATTGAGTTCATTGTATTCCTGATTCTTTTTGTCAAAGAGGCGAATCTTCTGGTTTGTGTTATTGTGACCCACAAGACGATTGCTCTCCTCCACCAACTGGCTGTTCAGTTCTTTCAGGGTATGCAGTTCCTTCAGGACAGATGGAAATGCGATAAATACAGATCAGTATGGCAATAATGACTAGCTCAAAGCAAAACCATTGGAATTATATTAACAATCTACTGGAATCCAAATGCTTTCAGCTTCATTTGTGTGGTCAATGACCCCAAGTTTGCTCTCCATTGGTAGGTATTTTTAGCCCTTGCAGGCATTGAACACTGGCTACCCTTAGAGGACTTTGTGGAGGCATCAAGTTACCCGTATCCTCTCTTTTAAAATCTAAAAGTGTGGTTCATTAAAATTCCCATGAATGTTATGTGAGTAGGTGTTTAATAAATCGCTATATGAAAAGTTCGAGTCCTCATCTCACCCACAAATGCCTCCCAGGGAGATCTTGAGATTTTCACTATGTGTAATGGGTAACCTGGGTACCTATGAATGCCTCTGAAAACATTAAAAGTGCTGCTTGTTTATTTGTGTATTTGCTTGTATGAAACAAACAAATGGTACCAATGTGTTGCTAAGAAGAAACACAGGGAGTGCATCTAGGAAGAAACCCTGAGAGTGCATAAAATATCAGTGTTCTGGAATTTCATGTTTTGGAGATATTTTAAAATGAAAGACACAAATGCATAAACGTACCCATGAATGCCTGTAAGGTTGAACTGATTTTTGTTTATTGATTTGAAGCTGTAATTTACTTTACATGGGTATGATGCAAATTTTTCCACAACTTACTTTGAATAGTATCTAAGCACTGCACTGCACAAGTCTCAGTTATTTTAATAAATTGCTGTTGTGTACCGTTATGCAAAATGTTGTGTTTCTACCCTTTCTTTCCCTTGCTCTGGTGATATTTTACCTCTGAAGAACAGGAAAGCCCAAGATGTGTATGACATCTTTTCCTTCTGAAACTAGTACACAATTTGACATCAGCAACGTATTCTGATAATTCTTCAAATTCTTAAAGTGAAAGACAAGCATCTCTGTAAACAGAATATACAGTCGAGTCCATGTATGTCGAAACCGGATACCTCCAATTATTTATTAGTCGAAATAAACAGAAATAATAGTTTTTTTTCCTTCTTTGCGTCTATTAATTATCCTTGCATAAGACGAAGTAATTAATGCCCATTTCTGATTAGTCCAACTGCTCAGCGCTGCCACAGAGGCAAAATCACCTACTGGCGTCTTCCCCGCGCGGTACTAAAAAACGCCGACGGCTTGAAAAACAAACAAGACGGTGCCGCGGATAGAGAGAGGCAATAAAACTGGACACTGCGAGTGCCAATAAGCAGCACAATAAGTAGGGCGTGTGTATTACACCACCGCTGACAAGACAGTAGGGGGAAGAGAATGCGGGAGGGCTCGGCTGAAAAATCGATCGATAATTAAACATCTCGGCAGCAGTGTATACATACACTGGCCCTTTGCACTGTAACGGTAAATAAACAAGAGGCTGCCCTCGTGACCTCCCCAGTGTGCTCGCTCGCTCGCGTACGGTTGACTCATCTTTATCATTTTCAACTTGAATTAAATTGAATTTGTCCTCTAAATAATGGCTTCCTCTAATCCTGTAAAGAGAAACCTCAAGACTCTTTCCATTGAGTCGAATATTAACATGCTCCAGGAAATCGACAGAGGTGCGATGTCGAAGAATGTCATAGCTGAGAAATATGGCGTTCCCGTTAGCACGCTTTCTACGATCTTGACAAACCGGGAACAAGTTGAAAAAGCGGCGGCCTCTTCATCTATTAAGCTACTACTCAGAGCGATTTCTTAGAAAAAGAAATAATCCCATTTAAAATACTTCCCCAATATGCCATCTTTAGTTACATCCCCTGTTGAATTACCCTCGTGACCTCCCCAGGGTGCTGGCTCGCTCGCATACGGTTGACCCGCCTTGGAAATCGTTAGTCGAATCCTGATTTCTCCAACTCATTGGGGTGGTCCCAGCGAATTGGAGCTAAGCGGACTCGACTGTATTACAATAGTGATGAAGAGGTTCAAGTGATAAGAATAATGTAAACAGCATTTTTACATTGATTAGTTTGGTCTTCTCCTCTTGTAGACTCTCCACTCTGGAATTGAGCTCTGTCTTCTCTGAGTAATGAGCATCAAGTCTTGACTGGAGTCTGAAGGTAGAAAATGACAAGGCTAGCATTTCAGCTCTTCCTGTTGTTCCTCATAAATAATGTACAGCTGGTTTTACTAAAAACTGACCTAAAGGAGAGCGTGAACAAATTGGTGACTGTGCAGCCAATGGAATTTAACAAGGCTGTTTTTGATTCTTCTTCAGGGACTGATGTTCTCTTTTGCCCCATATGTTATTACTGAATGAATGATACAATAAGTGGAGCCAATTGCACAAATATGGCTTAAAAGGCAATGTTTAACTTCAGGGCCCATACATAATTTCTCCATAAGTCATTAACCAACAGCAAAGATAAGATAAGATAAGATAAGATAAACCTTTATTATCCAGATTTGGAAATTCGTTTCCACAGCATTTATAACAATACAATGAAAAATACAAACAGATTAATAATGTTCACTCATACACACACATCCCTACACCTATACCCACCCCTGCACACCACGCTTTACGTACAAGCATACCACATTAAGAAACACTGCTAAGGAAGGTGATTCTGTTCTACTCCTTTTATATCTTGACATCTTCACCAGGTTTAGACACTCATCATCTCAAGATAGCAATTGAGTGACACTCACTTAACCCATATTGTTCACTCTAAATATTTTGTCTTCTGCATTTTAATTTCAACATTGTCTATAGGAAGAAGGAAATTATATAAATCATGGTTTGTAAATTCACTTAATCCGACTCACCTTTCAACTTCTCTCTCATAGTGCTCTTTCTCCATTTCAGTTGATCTCATCCTGTCCGCCAATGAAAAACAAATACATAAATCAATGTTACCTCACTGATGTGAAACTGGCTGAACAGTAAAATAGATTTAAATCTTGGGTTATTCTGATCATCATTTTAATGTTTAGAGTGACAATAATAATGAGTCTCTCTGCTCCCTGGGAAGGGGAAGAGCATTTTTTTTTTATTACAATCCTACCACAAGCTTTTCCAAATTCATTTTCAAAAAATGTGGAAATCCTGGGAAAGAAACAGAAACTGGCAGTCTGTGATGGGCAGAAATAATAACTAGGGTCAGGCATTTCACAATGCACTTGGAAACTGCAGTAAATGGCCAACTATGTTTGTGTACAGCTTGGGACAAGATAGAATGTCTGTCATATGCCATACACCATGTACACTATCTACTTCCAACCCACAAATATTACAATACAGCAAGAAAGAGCAAGCAAACATAACCCTTCATGGTATTCATGGATATTTTCATGCATTTTAATTTGTCATTTTAAAATATCTCTAGAACATGGAATCTCAGAACACTAATACTTTCGAGATTCTCCAAATTTCTTCTTAGAAATACATTGATACTATTTAGCTATTAGTTTTGTTTCACGTGAGCAAACATGCAAATAAATGAGCAGCACTTTACCATCTTCAGTAGCATTCATGGGTACCAAGTTACTCATACTCTTCATTCAAATGAATGAGACGTAGTTATGGGTAAGAAAAGGATAAGAAAAGGACCCATATTTTTCATTTGATGTAGCCTAGCAATTTATCAAAACTTCCTACAAAGTATTTGTGGGCACTTTTATGCACTACATATCATACACTGAAATAAATGGCATTGATCACCTAATATCCCACCAATACCTCAAAAGGTGGCCAATGACAAATGCCCTGGGAGGATAGTAGTGGGAATACTGATCAATATCACTGCATTTCCAATGTTCCCCAACTGTTCTGTTGCCCTAACAAGTCTCCACAGCTGTCTGTCTACTTCTCTAGAATCTATTGTAATCCAGTTCTGCCTTCTTTGTGACTGTCCTGTCAACTTGCTTCATTAAATGGCACATCTCTGCCAGTATGGACTGTCAACAATTCACATGCTGACAGCCATGATAAGAGGACTCTTTAAAAAAGAAAACAGAAAGAAAGAAAATGAGAAAAATACGCACTGCTCTTCTAAAGACAGATTCTCCTCTTCTAATTTAGCCAGTTTGACTCCGGTTGTTTTGTGTCTCGTCTGTTCTTGCCTGAGATTCTCCTCCTTCTCTTTGACAGATATTTCCAAACATTTGATGCTTGAGTGGAGAGAGAAAACTATGATGATATATAACACAATATCATATTCATCAATTCAATGGTGTTTAATTACCAGAATCTCTAGTGTTTCTTATTACTATTTCAGATGGAATTGCGCTGATACTAGTCATATATAAATTAGAACTTGCACCAAGTTGTTTCTCAATTCTTTTGAGGACTGTCTAAATCTTATCAAATGAAACTGGAAAAACATCTTCTGTGATTATTTAATGGTTTTTGATAACATTCAAGGTTATTACTTCAATATGTACAACGACCAATTAGTTTTTTTTAACAAAAGAGTTTGTTTCATGCCTGAAGTGTGAGCATATCAAGAAAGCTGGCATGTTCAAGATGAAGCACAGCTCAAACAGCAATGTAAACTAAGTTATAATGAGCCAATCCCAAACTGATGTAAAGGATATAATATTGCATTAACAAAGGGCCATAACTTACAATGTTTCATCCACCTTATCCCATCCCTAACTTTTCTATCTCTATAAATCTGCCTCTTTCCCTCACACAGATTATAGCTTACATGTCTGTATTGCTGGCACGGACAGAATTCAAGGCAATCTGCAGCTCCTCCACCTCTTGTCTACTTCTGTGTAGGCTCTCCTTGGTCCTCTCTAACTCAGCCACTTGCAGCTGAAATAAAAACATAACAGTCAAAGTACCAAAAATTACAAATTCTGGCATGCCAGATTTTAATTTGAATAGTTTAGATAAAATCTTTTTAATTACTGTAAAAACATTTACAGAATTAGTATATAGACACCATAAATGTTGTCAAAGTAACATCAGGATCTTGTTAACGAACATTAATACAATGTTCATGAAATGGAATACAAACCTTAAGCACTTCATTTTCCTCATTCTTTTCTTTACGCGTCTGTTCATATTCTAACAGCAACGCATTCAATTTTCTGTGTGCCTGATTCAGTCTAATCAAGAATTAAGGAATCTGCATTGCATAAACCAAAATGTGTAGACAGAAACAATTTGTATTATATGGGCACAGTATAAATGTCAGAATGATAAGATTTTAAATCTGCAGACGGAGATGCCTACACAAGGAAAAAAAAAAATCAAAATTAAAGAAATTTTCTAGGAATGTACATCCCTCAGAACACAAAAGATTTCAAAACAGCTGCTCTCATAAACAGCATTCTGGCCTCATATTTTATGAAAACCAATCCTTTTTAACCTTTTCCTCAAAAATGTTAATGCTGTATCTAGATAAATACTGCCTAGTGTGCTGAGGAGAAATAAGGTTTTGGACAATGTAATAAGAATTCAGTTCAAGAGGTATCAGGCTCTATTCAAGAGGTATCAGACAAGCCAGCAAAAAGAGAATCAATGAAAAAAATTATTATGAAGATATGTCTTTATCAATAGGTTTATGGCACAAGCTTGGGAGGTTATAATTTACTAATGCAGTGAACACAGACTGCATTATGCCAACAAATCTGACTCTGGAAAGTGTTGGGGTAAGCTACAGTTCAGTCTCTAAATTGCAGCATTATGAGAGACTGAGTCCAGCAGACCATTAATCATAATGAATAAGTGACTTCCGTAGATCAGACAGTTATATAATTGTGATTTATTGGGAAGGAACACTGTCAGTGATGATCAAAGTGTGTCTCAAGATCGGGTTCAACTGTGTTTCAAACACACAGACACAAAGGATATGATTCCAGCTCAACATTCTTCTGGTGAAGCTTCTTTCTAATTCCATCAGCATTTTCTTCTGCTGTGTTGACTTCTCGTAGTCTCTCTTCATATCTATCACTGCTTGCCTGCATTGCTTTTTCACACTCCAACAGCTGTGGAAGAAAACAGAAAGATGTAGGAAAACACTGAACTGTGCAGTTCACATGGATGACAATAAGAAACAATGTTTATGTTCGTATGTGACAACAATGTTAGAATCAGGTTTTAAATGTCATGGGTTGAATGACCAATCTCATATGCACTTTCAGTTTTTTTTTAAATCTCAGCTGCAGGCTCCTTCTCTAATGAAAACAACTTAAGAAAAACAAACAAACAAAAAAAAAGGAACTCTCTTAATTAAAAGAATCAGAACACTGGAAATATTTCAGGATACCATTTTTTTTCATATTCTCCTCTGCTGCATAGATATGAAACTTATAGACCTCATTATCAGTATGTTTTCCCAAACAACCATCTGACCATCTCCTTAGACTGACAGAACGATGAAACAAATAACCATCAAGCTGGTCACTTAGCATTCCCAGTGGAGGAGTTGAATGGGTGAATATTACCTTTAATAAAATCAGACAGAAGCTTCTACTGGAATTGGAACTACATTATGGCTTCCTTGTGGTCACATGACCACCATTTTGGGCCACCACTCACTACTCTAGTGATTAACACATTACACAAAAATAAATGATCTTTGTCTGGATATTGTATTCCACATACTCACCTTATGTTTGTAGTCATCAACACAGGCCTGCAGTTCTTTACACAGAATCTATGAGGGGAAAGATTGAAATCATAATTATGTTCACATAGTGTAACATATGAAATTAAATGCATATATAACATTACAATGCAGCCTACTTACAGTCTTTCACAATGAATTTCACACAAAAAAATCTGCAAATGTAGAAATTATGCTCATCTAAAAGATGAGTATCAGAGGTGTGACAAATCAGACATCCATTTCAAAATAGCAACATGAGTGTTCTGTAACTTTATTGAAAACCCCAGTAGATCTAGTGCCAAATTAATCAAGACTTGAATTCAAACTCATTTTCCTGTTAGCTGTTAAAACGAAAGATCAGATAAAAAGGTAAAACATTCACCTACAATCCTTCCTCTTGTTGGTCAGTACATATAGAACCACATTTTTAACGCAGAATAAGAATTAAAGCTAACAATTTTTGTTCAGTCTGGCAGCTGCAACACTTCTTCAAACATGCTCTTTATTTACTTCAATTTGCTTATGCTAAACAGAGTGAAGCATAAAAGATGACAATCTCTGCCAACATTTCTATTTCATTTAACATTTTGGCTGATAGATGGGTTTAAATGTCATTTCAGATGAAATCCTCTTAAAAGCTGACAGTTCTCACCTATGACGTTTGCATCCAACCTATGAGGTCGTTTATAGGCTGAGCACAGCCTGAAATTAAAATATTGGTCACAAAAAGGTCACATGCCCAAGCGTGATTGCTTATTGCTATTTAAGGATATGATAACAGAACTCACCTCTTTAGCATCCAGCTGAGTTTGCATGTTGGTTAATGTCTCCATGTGTCTGTAGAGTGTGGAGTTGACACTCTCCTGATCCTCCTGGAGGTTGCTGATCTGATCAGTGAACAAACAGAACACAAAGGCATGAACAGAGACAAAAATCATAGAATGGTGGATTCTTACTGACTTGATCAGATCAAATAAGCAAAGTTCTCACAAGTTACTGGCTACATTGGAAGACTTACTACCTTTGACAACTTACTGACTACGATGGAGGACTCACTAGCTGACTATAATAACCCATCCCCATCCTCCATATATTTCTACCTCAAAATCTTTCCTCTGAAGTTCATTCTCGTATGCTTCTCTCATGGTTATCAGCTCTTGTTTAGAAGCCATCAACTCAGTCGATGTGGATTCCTGTTCCCGCTTGAGGTCCTCTAACTCCTGTTTGTAGTTCTCCAGCTCTGACTTGAGGGCCATGGTAGAAGCTTCACTGCCAGACAGGTTCACCTTCATCTCATGCATCTTGATCATCAAGTTGGAAATCATTTCCTGTAAACATGAAAGATCTGTGTTGGTATTCAAGAACTTCACATAACAGGTGACTGATTATGCCCCATACAAGAAAATTACAAAAACTTCTGACTACCTCTGACCACAATATTTACAAGTCATTCAACAAATTCAAATACAGTGGAGACCACATAAACCGAGGTCTTATAAACCGAGTTTCTGGTAAACCGAGGTAACCGTGAAGTGAGTTTTTTTTTTTTCCTCTTTGTCTATATTAAGTTTGAACTGATAAACGGAGTTCGCAATGGGACGATTCTCATAAACCGAGGTCATTTCACCGCTCAATGGTGATAAAAAACTTCAAATTGCTCCTATTTACTGTACACATTTTGCTCAGTTATTCCCACATGATGCTCAAAGCCGGACTGAGAAAACAGCGCTCATTGCATTGTGCTAAGGGAGGGTGATGATGGGTGGGGGATGGGTGCCATGCAAGGTAGTATTCGGAGAAACGAGAGGGCTGGCTGGTGTAGTATACGCTTAACAGCATGCCTGTCGGGCGTAGACTAGTACCAGGAATACTGTTATGCCATCAGTGAGACGAGCGGCGAATTATCGATCGATGGCGTCAGTGCACAGGAAAGGGGTGAGGAGGTGGGGAGAGCAGAAAATTGGAAAATATGTATAATTTAGGGTGTTCACTATATAACGTACTATGCGCTTGCGTTGTATCCATGTATGTTCTGATATGTCGTCAATTATTGTATGAAACTGTGTCCTCTGTTGTATTGCTTTTATGTACATGCTATACATTAAGCTATTAAATAAACTTGTTAAACTTGTTAAGCTCGGGACAATAGACGCATGTCGGCTTGTTACACACACGCACACACGAGGTCTTCGCATCTCCATTCTTCTTAGGCATTGCGCTGATCAGAGCTGTTGATTTCATTCATTCACCTTTATTTCTATAACTATGGAATACTTTGGCGACATTGATGTTACCCAGTGGCCTCCACACGCTTAAACCGAGGCAGTCACCATTTCCCAAGCACCTTCGTTGATGCGGTTTCCACTGTATTATCTTTTACCGGACCCTTATGTTTCCAGATGTGCTAATTCTCTTTTCTTTTGTTGCTTTCATCAGGGATGGAACCACCTAATAAGATTCTAAAAACAAAAACTGTAATCATGTGGTAGCCACTCATATGGCGGCGACACAGAACTATAGCACATATGATAACATGTCCATTTAAAGGTTGACTAATAGAAATTATAGGAAACTATGGTGAGACCTTGTTTTCCTCCACAATCTTTTCCTTCTGTTCCAGTTTGCGTTCATACTCTGCCTTCTGAACCAAGGCTGCCTCTAGTTCAGCTTCTTTAAAGTCCATGTCTGCCTTGGCCTGTTCTTTATACTCTCTGTAGCTATCCAGCTCCCCTGATGATGCTTTTAGTGCCTACAAACAGGTTAGAAGAGAATGAAACTTACATGATGTAGGATTGCAATGGGATGGAGTGATGTTCAGATCTGGATCTCTGCCCAGATGATGTGGCGAAAGATTTTCAACCATGTCATCAAGTAACAAAAGGGTCAGCAGCTGAATGCACTTACTTAAAGCCCAGATCAAACATTTTATGGATCTACAGAATCAAAAATTGCAAAATTGCTACACCAAGACAAAAATAGAAAACTTCTGAAGCAATCTGCATAACCCAAAAGCAGAATCCATATATTGTAGAAGCTTAGCTCCAGATCTCTTGATTAAAAAATAATATAGACAGGCTTACATCAAAGTTATGAGAGATTCAGTAAGAGAGCAATAGCATCATTGCAGAAATGGTTACCAACTTCTGGGTAACAGCATTCCCTTATCAAAAGAATTGCTGCCAACTTACCTTGTACTCTTGTTCTAGCTTCTGATTCTTCTTCACTTCTTGATTCCTGGAATCTTCAAGCTCCAGGGCATGATTTTCCAGGAAGTTTATGGTCACCTGAGCTGTTTCCAATTCTTCCTGTATATAAGGGAAAAATTTGCAAACCAGTGGGTAGGTAGTAAAATACTGCAGTCTTTGTTACTTTAAGACTGAAGGATTCCTGCAACTAGGATCCAATTGTCTCAATAGGCTAATTTAGTTCAGTCCAGATGTAAGATCACCTTGATATCAATAATTAACAGTTTATGGTGTAGCAGACTGTAAAGGGACTATTTGTTCTAGAATTTTCACTTTTCTCAGCAGTGATATTTTTCAGATGGTGAAAGATTAGTCTTACTGAAGACTGATCATTTCCATAAATATAATGACTGAGATTGCATTAGACTTTCAAACTTGCTTCTTTGGTGACACACTATAGCAATGGCTTTAAATGTAAAACACTACATAGAACTTTGTACCTTCAGTGCCCCAAGTTCCTTCAAAGCCTCCTCATAGTCACGTGTGGTTGTTTCTAGATCAATATTTGCCTTTGAGAGCTGAAAAGAACAAAACAAAAAAGAATGCATAAATTCAAGGCAAATTGAAATATTCCATGTCTCATTTTAACAAGCTTGTTTCAAATCAACAAGGCAGAAAATTTCTCATAATCCACATCTTGGAGATGCAGTATTAAGAATGTAGACAGGAAAAACACTGACCCAGAAGTTTGTGGACATTGCTAAAGTGGCAGATTTTGGACTGCAAATGTGTAGCATTCACATTTACACATTCAAAAGGAAGCACCCATGTTTGGCTCAGTGGCAATAGTGGAAATTATTCTTATGAAATAATATTCAATGGGTAATCTGGTCACAAGAGATTCTGAGCTTAAATCACAGATAATAAAAAATGGACTACAGGAAAGAAATTCAACCACCAAAATATATGCGCACCCTGTGAAATAGCCTAACAAGGATAACTGGCCTCTACATTCCAGAGAACCACTGCAGCATGAGTATTTCATCACCTTCTTGTTTGTACTAAATCCTTGACTCCCTCACGATACTTACAGTCTGCCAAGGTGTAAGATCTCTCTAACTCTAATGGTAGCAACAAGCACAGCCGTTCCACTCTTGACCACTATCTTCCAGTGAATAAAGAAATACTGTACCTTTGTCTCCATTGACTGAATCTCCTGTGTATACATCTGATGAGTTGCTTTTTGCTTCTCCTTCTCCTCCTTCAGTTGCTTGTCAGCTGACTTTAGGACCAGGTGTAGATCTGTGTTCTCATCATTCAATACTGCACAGTGAAACAACAGGAAAAAACTAAACAGCTGAGAGAAATCAAATGTGAATCCAATCTCAGCAAAAGAAAGACATCTCTTGCTGGAAAAACTACTGTAATTAACTTTGTAGCACTATCTCTTATCAATGAAATGGTTCTACTACAAGACATCAAATGTGAACAAAATATCAGAAATCATATCTGTGGAGTTTTGGAGGCAATGATTAGGAATTTGCAAGAAATTAAGCTTGGAAATAAAGAAATTCACAAATTACACATTGTTCATTTGATTAAGAATACAAATCCAATGAAAGCAGACTGTTCTAGAAGCTGGAAATAACTGCATGGCCTCACAAACTTGGATTATTAAGGACTCAGGATGTGAGTAAAGTTATATAAAAAAAAAATAAAGGAATTCACAACTAAGCGGAGACAAGAGTATCAAAATGGATTTACAGATTGTTCAAGTACATGAACATCTGAAGACAGTTGTCCTGCAGTATACAACCTATATTTAGGAGCATGAAGCTTTGGACATTAGAGGAGATGAAGGGGACACTGAAGAAAGCCAGGCTTACATTTCAGATCATTCTTGACAGTGTCTATTTCCTCTTTCAGTGTGTTGACTGCACTTGTGTAGTCTGTCCTTCTTGCTGTGTTTTCAGCCCTCTCCTTCTCCAACACCTGGTATACACAACACATCATCTGATTTATTTGTACAATTGCCTTGTTCATGCTTGTCCATGAAAATGGTCATATCTTTGCCCCTTAATTTTTTTCACTTATCCTTCTCACCTACTGCTGAGGAAATCCCATAACCCCCAATTAAGTTGTCTTGTCCTGTTTTACTATCAAGTGTGTAATGAAATAAGGGACAGCCACTGGTTCCTGTATAAGAATTAAGTGTGAGGTGCACATAGTTCTCATTTTGTACATGTGTAACTTGGGGTCTTCTCCTTTGTGTAACGAATGAGACAAACAATCTTGATGATTGAATGTGATTCAAATACTGAACTCATACTCACCCCTGACAGTTGTGTATTGTATAACTCCAGTTTCTCTACCTGCTGTCTCTGACGTAGCATGTCAGCCTCGTATTCATCAATCCGCTCCTGGAGAAATTATGACAGGCATACTAGCACTTTGCACATGAAAGATCCCATGTGAAAGAAATCACTACAGATAGGAACGAATTCATGAAGAGACTGCTCACAAAAAGTTTGTGACCTTTCATCTTGAAGTGAAATTATGTCTTTGTATTAGTATATTACTGCCTTGTCTATTCCCAACCAACACATGTCAGTTTTGTCAAAAGTATACAAATTATAACCAAATAAAATGAGATATAAAATTAAGGTAAACTTTGGGAAAGGGGCTCCCATTGCAAAGTAATCTACTATTTATATAAAAGCTTAACAATTCATAATTCAGCAGTGCGTACATCAGCACTGATAAAATACCCTCAACTGTCATAGATAAATAGGATTGAAAGACTAAATTTTGTCAGACAGAAGAAATTTCAAGGAGTGATCTCCTGCCAGTAAACTGTTTCATGTGAACATACTCTGGCAAAGTTGATTAGAGACTTGAAAGAAAGACTTCCATATTCGCATTATCTAGCTTTCAACTGAAAATGATTAATCAGGGGCTGAGAAATCAGTCCTTAAACATTAATGGGACTATTCAATAACAAATTTTTGTTTGCTGCACAATACTGAGAGTGAGCTCATTTAACTTCACAAAATCATTCATTTTATAGGTAACGATCAGTAACTGTGGATAAATTGGAGTTTTTGTAAGGCATTTTAAATGAATTATGGAGTATATACTTTTTCTTCAATCACTCAGAATATATATTTCGAATGCTTAGGGTTATTTCCTTCCATTTCAAACAATCAAAGTTATATCCTGGGTAGAATAATGCTAGTCCCAAACTGTTTTACCTAATCAAAGTACAAATGACATACATTCATGTCATTCCAATAATCTGATTTAGCCAAAACGCCACTTAAACCTCATTATGACTGGCTGCAAGACAAGTATAGCTGTTAGGTTTGATTGTTTCAGTAATATAATTTTACTTTCCTCATGAGGAATACAAACCCAGCCAATTCTATAACCCTGGACTGGGTGCAGACAACTTACCTTTAATTTTCCATTCTCCAACTGCAGGGTGCGTATCTCTTCCATGAGGGCATCATGAGCCCCCTCTGCCAAGTCCCGAGGTAAAATACAGTCAGTGATTCCTTGCTCCATCTCAATGTCACCCACAGACTGATCTTGTGTGCAAGGAGAGTTGCCTGTTAGTTTAGGAGTGGTCATCACCTTTGTAACAAAGTGCCAATAAAAATCCCATGTAAGATAAGTTTGAAACTGGAGGGATTGGAGATAAAGTCTCATTTCTAACATCTTCAGATTCCTGGTGAGGAATTACGCCATGTAGCAAAAAAACAAAAAAAAACAACTTAAAAATGTGTTTAATTTTCAGACACAATATTTTTTGTTAAATACGAGATCTTTGAAGATGATCACAAAAAATCCTGATCAAGTTTGATCTGAGTATTTTTCATCCCTGATATTCAGTCACTGAAGTCAGTGGTTTTGATAAACCACACTGTATCATAACACAACTGTCAATAACTGCAGGGAGGTTTGGATTTACCAGAGAACTAAACAAGAACATGTCTGGTTAGAATTATACAAGAGCAGACCTGACCATGCAGTTTTGTCTTCTTCAGATTTGCCCTAAATTTGTTAATAGTAGCTGTTTCATATAAAAATCTATGTCATCTAATCATTTGCTTTTTGTTCTGCATTTTTAAGATTTCATCTGCAAAGCATACATAATCCCATGTACTCACAAAGGGTAACAAAGGTACAAAGTCCAGTAATAGGTTTTGGAGGTATATTTACCTGTGTAGCTTGATGCTGCTGACTGCTTTGTGTGTGAATAATAATACATGTGTATCAGACATGAGTATCAAACTAGATTTACATCAAATGGTGCTAGAAATTTTCATGACTGGCAGGGATTATGTAATTTTTTATGAATCAAGTTGATGTGAAAATGAACTTTATGGTATCCAAATAAAGGCTGATTTCAGCCTCCCTGCCACAGACCATCACTGCTGTTTCTTGTTAGGCCAATGAAGAACATGAGTAAAGCTTCAAAACTAATGTCCAAAATATTCCAATTCTGAATGTTGCAGGTTTAGTGGTTATTATAAGTATAATCTTTTTTCTTTTTTTTGTCACAAACACTATTTGTATGTACTGAAGTTAAGTGATGCAAATCTTATTTTTATTTCAGATAACACATGGCAAAAACAAGATGAATCTGGTATCCACCTGTTCCCTTACCTTCAGTGTCTGACAGTGTAGATCTTTCAAGGCATTACATTCTATCCTGGCCTTGAGCTGATGAGCCTCTAACACTCTCTCCAGCTCTGTGATCATCTTCCGACATGACACCAGTTCCACCTCCATCTCCATGTAGCGACTGTCTGCAGTTTTTTTCACATCCACCACTTGCTGCTTCAACTGCCAACAGAATGCAATGATTGTATGTTACTTCTCATGAGACACAGTTAACATGTCAAAGGGTAAAAATTTCCTGAAAAATCTTGGAAGTGGTCATCACCCATGTAAGAAAAAGTCTAACATTCTTGAAAATGTGTAGACTACAGTGGGCTAAAATCTGAATGAAATATCATAAAATCTTAAAAACCAGAATTTCAGAGGACTGGCTCACAAACTGATGTTGTAAGGAAAATTTGATACAGAAATGTGGGGCAAGAGACCAGAGCTCTGCCATGATTAATCAAGGAATTTGAGTATATGTGGCTCTATTGTATAACATTTTAATGGCCTCCACTTGACAGAATTCCATGACATGGGAAGTTTTTTTAAAAACGGGAATCCCTAACTCATGAATGCTTGAAATCTTTGACTATTTTTTCATAATCATTTTGCTTATTCTAGCATCATTCACTGTAAAATCTAGACTATATGTTTTCATTACACTTGTTCATTTTTTTTTTCTCCCCTTCCACACCAAAAAAAAAACTACTGATATCCTCTGGTATATCATCTTACCCTGTATGCATCAAGGCAATGAGGAAGTCACTACTTGGAACCCTACACAACAAGTGACTGCAATAGTTGCAAATAGTAACTTATACGGGGAATAAAGTACCTATCTTACCATTAGTGCCAGTCACATATTGTGTATACAGCTCTGCAAACTTTCTCATTTTCAGTAACGCTGGTTCAGAAACTTTCATCTTGCAGCTGGTTGGAATAAGGATTATGTTGCCGTACCAGAAAATGAGTTCGCGAACTCAAGACGGATGCAATCATTACTTTTCAAGAAAATGATAGTATTTGTGGTTAAAATCTGCATTTTTATGAGGTGACTTTTATGATTTATATAGGGTGCAATTGTTCTTTAAGCCCAATTTTCTTGGGAGTTTCTTTCATTGCTCATGAATGACTCCACAGTCACATCAAGTGACTACACTGCAGGCCAGAATAATGATCCTCTCTTGTTTTTTTTCTTTTCCACCTAAGGAAGTACACAAATTAAGTTTTCATATGACACTCATAACTTGATAAAGTCAAAGCCTGACTTCAGCTTCGTCCTGCTGGGCTGCTTGACATAATTCCCTTGTATTTTCTACCTACATTTGTCAGTAGTTCAAATAAGCCTCCCTCATATCAAGCTATATGCACACTTTCAGATCCAGAAACACAAATTTAAAATGATGGAATGGGTTGAAAGATAGAATTGACAATTTTCAGACATTTGCCACTCACATTCTCAACAAGTTCCTGGTAACTCTTGATCTCTCTCCGATGTTTCTCTAATGAAGCAGCTGACAGTCCATCCTTCAGAGGAGAGCCTCGCAAGCCACCACAGTGACTGCCTGTGCTCAAATCTGTTGCATGCAACATGTGTGGAACTAAGTACAGCATTGCACATCATGTTCAAAATATACCTACATCACTTCAAGTTAAATGTAAGATAGTTATGTGCTCGATTGGGGAAATGTGAGTATGTGTGTGTTTTGGAAGTGGTGGGGGTGAGGGAGAGGGTGAAAAGAGGAACATGGGTAAGTGTCAAATTTCAAATGGAGAAGGTATATATGTATTGGGAAAACTCATTAATTCCGAAAGAAAAATTGAGAAGCGTGACAGAATAGTGAAATTTAGAGCGACAGAGTAAGAGTGCATGGCATTTTGAATTATTTTGTTATCTGTATTGTACCCTTTCTACATGTTCTGTAAATACATTGGAATTGGCCGCAGTGCCCATAATAAACATTGAATTGAATTGAATTGAACTCTTATGTCCTGAGCAGTCACTGGTATAAATTGGTAATACAATCAGTGTACCTGAGCAATTTCTCTCTCAATAATCCAGTTTTTACATATTTTTTTGCTATTCTAGAAAGAAAACAGCCTCTTCTTCAATCAAAGCATTTATTTTGATTCCATCTTCAAAATACAGGGTCTGGAAGACTGCAAAAGCTTCAGTTTAGTTACACAGTTTATGTTGTCTAAACTGGACACACAATCAAATCACTGGGGTAAGAACAGGTTTACAGAGTTACTTCCTATTCTTTCTTGGAAGGCATCATTTGAGCCGTCAGTGGCAAACACTGATAATTTCCTCATCAGGCAGAAAGTTAACTACTATAACGTTTCCTGTTCCCAGAGCTCACCTTTATACAGCTTAAGTTCCTTGAAGACCCTCTCTAGCTCGTCAATCCTGGAGACATTGCAATGGATGTTACCTAGAGATTCGCGGGCTCTCAGCTGCTTAAGTTCACTTCGCAGGTGTTTGTTTTCACCTGCATACTTAGCCAGCCAAGGGTTATTCTCCAGTTGTTGACGCAGAACTTTGATTTCATCACGCAAAGATTTCTGATGATAAATTTATGAGATGTGATCATTACTAAGATCCCATGCAATCCTGAACACATAAATTAAGGAATTAACCAAAAATGGTTTGCTCTATAACTTATCTAAACAGCTGCAATTTTAGCAACATGTAAAGACTTTGACAAATAGCACTTTCGTTAATTAACACTTTTTAGAACTCTACGAAAATGTTCTATGACCACTGAAGCATAACTGCAATGGATGTTAAGAATGACTGCAACATGGGTAACTCTTTTTAACATTTGCATCCATTGTTCCACTAGTAGTGCCATGACAAATTATTCATTTATAAACTTCATTTTCAAGATTTTGATGAGGGACATATACAGATGAAGTTTCCAAACTCCACAGTTTAAAACAACCAACTAGTACAGAGTTTCAATGTCAAATGTTCACCAAATCCAGTCAACATTTCTTCCTGAACATACCACTAAAGTGTCCTTTTCCATATCTAGATAACCCTGAGAAGCTGCCTTCTGGAGAGTCTGGATGTGGTTTTCTCTGAACTTGATAATCATTTTAGTGGACTGGATGTACTTGTCCTTCTTGTTGCAGAGTTCTTGGAGGTGGTTTACCACATCTTGCAAAGCCTGTTCATACAGCAAAGCCTCAGTACAGAGCACATAAAAAACTCTAGACTATTACTTGTGCACCTCATTTGTATGTATACAGTATATTTATACAAAGGCTAAAAAATCCTCCAGTTGCTGTGATGACATAATAATATAATGTCATATTTCACATGTGATTGAAATAAAAACGGGATCATGTGCAGCTATTTTAATGAGACCTACTTCCTTATAAAAACATATATATCTATAAATATTTTTAAAAAATGAATTTCTAAACTTACAAATATATAAATTCGCATACTGTTATCTGAATCAGCTTAAAATTTGAACTAAATGACATTAAAATGGCATTTCACCTAATTTACAGAATATGATGTTATGTGTTCTGATACAGTAATCAATTCCATTGACAAGTTTATATGCAAGAAAATAATCCACACATACTGCTGTAACTAGCACTGTTCAAGTTTACAGTTTTGAAAATTTATTGTCTTAATTCTTGCACTTACAGAACGTTACTAAAGTTCCAGAAACAAAAAACTGAAAATTTATCTTTTACTATGATTGTCAACTCAAACCTTTTTCTCCTGCTCTGACTGCTCTCTAAAGTACATTGCCTCTATGAAGTTCATTTTCCAGATGGAATCAGCATTCAGAAGTGACTGGTTATCTGGTTAAAAAAAAAAATTGGATGAAAGTAAATTATAAAGTTTAACTGAACTGAACTACGTTATCACCAAATAGCTACCACTAAGGTGAAGCAGATTAATACAGCAATGCATTATCATCTTTGTAGAGTGCGGGTGGTTGCTAACAATGTTTTCTAGCTTGAAACTCTACTTTCTGTATTTCCTGTCTGCTTGAATTCTCCTATTCTTCTCTTTTTCTTTTTCATTAGCTCTCCCTCATCTCTTTATAAAACTGACGTCACTTAGTTCCAACCACAAAGAAGTGTGGAGAAAGATGCGATTAAGCAGAGGGTGTGATTCAGTTGAGCTGTTTGTTTTCAATTTTAACATTTTGTTTTCAGGATAACATTACAGGTAGGTGAAACAGAATGATTAAATGCTATTGACAGAATCATGGCTTTCTCAGCATTCATTTTCCAGACCCAGATTCCAAGTGTCTGCAGCCTTTCTCAGATTGCTAAACTCCAGCTCCACCCTTTGTTCATTTGAGCAATCTTCCTCCTCAACAGTCTCCACTATAATATCAACATCTCTGCAATATGCATAAAATGCCTTTTAAGGCTGTAGGTATCCAACTTTCTAAATTTCAGACATACAGACTAACTTTCACCAATCATGGGTGTGTGTGAACACACAAGATTTTTGGATCAACCACAGCATTGATACTGGATGTAGACAGACCTCTGTTCCCTTTTACAGTGACAGAGTTTTGTGTCATAACATGCTGGATCTAGTGGGGTCAGCTTTTTGTCCAGTTTACAAAAACAGTGAGAGGACATAAAAATGTCCTAGCAATATGACATGCTTAATGAGAATCCAATAAGTTCATGCCATAAACCTTTCTTTCACCTTCATCATGACACCTGATACATACAAATTTTCAACTTTTAGACACAAGATTTCCCAGTGAGATTTATATTCCTCATGGACTCACTGAGGAACAAAGGTTCAATCATAAAAGCACACACTTGAACAACAGGCACACTGGTTTATTGTGCCCCTGACCTGTATCTAGTAGAAAAGCCCAATGCAGTTTACAAGGATGGATCGAGGCCATAAGAAACAAATGCCTGAAAATATTTGTGAGTTCTGAAATAAAAACTTCGATAACAGTCATGAAAAAAAACAACCTGAAACTGTGCTTAATCAATGTATCCCTGTATTTGCAGTATCCTGGATTTGTTTATCCAGATATTGTGCCCGCACATATGTACAGTGTAGCAAGTGTTGTGTGCATTATTGTAGAATGTTTTCTTCACTTCTATCAAAACCTGTTATTTCATGGATTTATGGACTTTTAAGGTAAGAAATTGACTTTTTAAATTTTTAACCCTTCAAAATGGCCATTTTCACCATTATGTTTATTATTTTTTTGGTTAGTGTTCTTTTCTTAGTGTGCTTTTTAATAATCCTGTTGAATTTTACCCGAGCTCGAGAGAAAGTTGCCTGAAAGTTTAAAGTGAGGTCAGAAGGACAATATTTGGTTCTGGTTTTCTTTCAGCAGAGAGCAGTAACACTCCTTGCCGTGGTTTTCTTATCCTTTACACACAAAGTTCACACTTTGATCATAATTTGCAGCTGTTAATCAAGAGCAATATCATCCTCTCTGATAGTCTTTCTGGATCTTTCTTAGGCCTATTTCACAATCATTCTGTAGTCCACTGCTCACGTAATTAGGTCACACTGATACTTTTATGAATGGAGTAAGAATGGCTGACAAACATATGAAAATTTGTGTTGAGCATTCTCATTGATTGACTATCTGACCTCCCCAGAGGGTGCAAAATTAGATCTGAATAGAACTTGCATAATAATGAAGTAATAGACTGGGTGATTTTGAATGAGCACTATGACATAGATCAGCCCAGAAAGTGACCCCTCTGCGGCCAAATGATGTAGGCAAACAAAAATTTGTGTACTTGTTTCGATTCATAGATTCAAATGAATGATGTTTCATGTTGCATTAAAGGTTTGGCACAATTTGGCATGAATCGTTGTATTCTTAACTGAGAATCCTTATCTTCACAACATCCAATGCCTTGAGGATATAGATATGCATTCTTGAAGCAAGTACAGAGGAATTAAGAAGCCATCTCCACCTTCTGATTTCTCTTTAATCTATTAGTACCAACCTATATGCGCAACTGCAGCAGGTGTCTGCTCAGGAGTTGGGGGATTCTGAAGAGACTCCAGCAACTCTTTCAGACGACGGATTTCATTCTGGAGCTTTTGGTTGTTTCCATGAAAGTCTTCATTCACAACAGCCTGAAATGTGTTTTGTAATCAATTACTCTGAGTGGATGAATTGGCTGAGAAAGCAAACATGAGCCTTCTACCCATGGAGACAGATTACTATTCCACTGTAGATTATTATGCATTATTATATTGTGCACTCTAATCAAGAACATTTTGTGGGCAAAATTTCCACACTAAAGTGCTATAGATTGCTTTTATTTTTTTTTCTACTGTGGGTGATAATCTTCAGAAAACTTGATGTCAAAATACAGTTGTTACATCACTACTAGATTTCAAACATGTCTCTATGGAACACTAATTTATGTATATAACAACAGAGGCATTTTATTTTTCCAAGTTTAATTCTCATTATTTCTCTTTGAGAGACAGCTCTTTCCCATAGTTCTACATAACTTATTCTTGAGACACTAATATTAAAAGCTCCTCTTTCACTATGTGAATCAATGTATCTAAAATATGTGTGTGAAGTTTGGTTGTGAAGTAACATCTGCATATTGAGACAAGGTATTCTTATGATCAACGCCCAAAATATTAAAAAAAGCACAATTTTGCGTTCAATGTATACTGAATTAGAAAAAAAGCAGTGTTCACCACAGTAATGCACGAAAATATACAATGGAGGAGTAGTTTATCTGCTTATTCTAAATGAGGAGGGTGTGGTACAGCTAATTAAGAAAGTACTGGAGGAGGAAGGAGAGATCATTGAAAAGCTGCATTCACTGAATGGAATTGGAAGGAAGTCAACAAAGAAAGACAGGGAAAGGAAGACTGTAAACCAACACTTCAGTAAACTAAGCAGTCTTTCCACTGGCTGCTTGGAAGGAGGGCAGGGCAGATGTGGATTGCCCAAACTGCTGCGACACTAGTTCCTATTGTTGTGAGAGGACAAATATGTAAGGAAATAAAGCCAATAAAATCTGTGCATTCCACTAACAGCATAAAATAAATCCACAAATGTCTTTGTGCATCAGTCACAAATCAGTGTTGTCTATGGCTGTGGAATGATTCAACTCAATGTGCCTAATAAAATGCGCACATGTGTTTTTGTGCGTGTGTTTGACACTTAATTATCTCTAGGTAAATTTGTCAGGCTGTCAGTTGTGATCAGAAGTCTAGAGAGCTTTCCTAAAAAGAATACAGTTATCCTTATTTTGATGACTAAGCATACAATAGCACAGGCTCAACAGCTCCCCCTCCCCCTCATGTGATCTATATGTGTCTCAAACAGACAGCTGAGCACCATTTATTTGTGTCCCCAGCCATCAGTGAGATCAGAGCCATGCTTCCTGACCTTCGGAACACTATCTATGACACACAATATCAACTAGACAAGAAAGACTGCAAATACTACTGTATGTTCTCAGCCAGCAAACCAAGGCCATTGTGGTATTGGATCGATACAGAAAGAAAGAAGAACAAAAAATACTTTGAGCCTTAGAAATTCAAGATTAAAATCTTTGCTCCAGGAGAGAATAAGAAAACAATTCTTCAGTTCATTTACTTTCATCTGCTGTTTGTTGTTAGCTTTCTTTTAAAGACAGGAAAACTGTCGTGTCAAATCTTGTGCACTCTTACCTTGTTCTTAATCAGTTTGGCACTTCTTGCAAAATTAAGAGTGGACAGTGTTTCTCCAAAGCATCTGAAATATTGGAATGATGATAAGATCACAAACAGAGCACAAATTGAAGATTGCCTGCGCAAAAGCCTTATCTCACTTATATAATTCATACAATGATACGCCCTTTGGGCAGGCAATCCTCGAAATACTGATTCACAAAAACACATGCATGAGCTTAAGTAGTTCTTATTTACTGACAGCATGACCGTCATGAAATTTATTTTGACTGAGTGTTACAAGATGTGTATCCTGCACTTTGCCTTTATATAAGAGGTGTTGCTGTGACATGATACATACACAATCATCCAAATTCAGGAATTGCGTTGGTTTTATATCCGAGGAATATCATTCTCCACTGCGCCAGAATAAGAATACTTTTAAGAAAACTTGTGGAAACCGTGCATATTACCTTGAGTCTGGATGAACACAAGCAATCATTCTTGTCTTAGTGTTTCCTCCTAGGGAATCCTAAAGAGAATAAAGCATTTAAAATGAACTGCGATTTTTTTTATTTTAGATAGCTGTACCAGTCTGTAGACACAAAGAGATCTACCTGCACCTTTATGATAGCTACAACATAAATAGACCACAAATAATGACAAATCTCTCAAAAATATTTACTCACATATGGCCAGTGATATAAAATGCTTAAAAATTACTCAAACTAGGCAGCAGCTATATCAGTTACTGTGGACTAAACCATAACAACTCCACCATTTACAACAACAGCAACGATAGAAACTGAATGTCAGTCTGTCATCTAAATACTGGATAAACAGGATATATAAGAAGATCTACCTCTTTGTGACGGACAGATACTGAAAACTGCACTGGCTAAGATCAGCAGTTTATTAAAATGGTTTGGTATTGATTACACAATATGTTGTTGAAGTTTAAACTGAACAAGGACCAGCATTTTTCAAACTCACTTAAAGCAGCATGGTCACTATACGTTGAATCAAAGCACCATGAATTCAAGACAAGAGCATGTGCAAAACAATGAGTTTGGGTGTAACATCCAGTGACTGGCCATTCTGCATGTAAGAATCTCCCTCTGAATCCCTAAACTAGGATGAGCATGTCCGGCACTGATATCCCAAGTTTCAGCTGAATAATGTTCCACTGAAACTTTCTTAATATGCCCTGACTATGATAAAAACCAGCTATCAAAGGCAGTGTTTACTGACCCGCAATAAAAATGTGAGCTTGGAGTCTCTGTAGGGAATGTGACGCTTCTTGCCATGGCTCAGATCCACTAGTGACATGATGACGTTACCTAGCACAGACAGCGATTTGTTGATGCTGCCTGCCTCCTGAAGAAGGACAACCATAAACACATCATTGGTCTTTCTTCAGTACAGACTTCAAGTTATTTCCTCCAGCATTCAAAGTTCAGTGAGAAACGTGAGACAGAAAAATTCTCTTAAATGCAATCAAATTTGGTTTTAAAGTTCTAAATGACAGAAAGTATTTAAAAAAAAAAAAGTCATAGCAACTCTGTTTTATCTGCAAATGCAATCATAAAAGCTTCAGAGCAAGCCCTAGGCAGGCAGAGAGCAAATTATGTAAACATCACAATGAATGTGTCTTGAATTACGAGGTTGTGACAAAAACCAACCTTCAGCCTAGTGCCTCCAGTGTTTGTATCTTTCTGTCTCTCTGAGCCTGCGAGGTCCACCAAGTTCAGCTGGGAAGTCCTGATATTCTGTACACCACCAGCATCCTCCTGGAATCAGCAGTGGAACTGTATATGCCATTGGGGTATTACACATACACTATTCATTCCCACTGACTGTGCTGTGAGGAGGACTGACATGGGTTTGACAGTATCTGTTCTCCTCTCGCCAGTCTAAAATATAATCCAGTACTATGCCATGAATGTTCTTAAGGTTTCATATTTGGTGTCAAGTTGGTTGGGAAAGGGTTCATATTAACTGATAATTTTTACTGGTTACTAAGAGGAGAAAACAAAAGAATTGAAACCAGTATCAGAATTATTCTGAGATTGAAAGAAAGCAGGACTGGAAAGATTGCCTCTTAATATGTGATGTCCATTACGATCCCAGTTTATGTGACTCTAGATATGTCCTTATACTTACTTTGGACTCAATCATCACAGTGAATACTGCATGGGACCGAGAGCTCTCTCTGTTCATGGATGTTGCAGCAACTCTGCGATTTAACCAACCCATTATAAGAACCTGTAATTATCAAGAAAGCGATATCAGAAAGTCCAGTTCTGCTTCTTGCCTTGAGTCCACTGTCAGGATGAAGAATGTCTGCTAAGCTAGAGTTTCTGACAGAAATTTTTTAAACCAAGCTACACCAATATTCCTTCCTTTCGTTTTTCTACAGTGTTAAATATTACAATGACCAGCATCGCCATATACTCCGACTGAATATAAGTATTGTAATCTATCAACCAAATGTTCTATAGATAAGCTCACGTCAAAGAATGGGACATGACATACTTAAATTGCAGTTAACACTTCAGTAACAGCAATGAAGATAATGTATAAGACAAAAATGCATTTACTCTATATCTGATCCACTTCCTACCTGATATGCATCACTGGGATTGCAGATCACCTGCTCGATGAGTCCATCAACAAACACACCTTTGTTCATATTCTCTCTCAGGTGAAGGCCCTGGGAGGCCGGGTCCAAGAGATCAAATATTTGTTCTTGATAAATTTCTAAGAATGAGCAGCGGCACAGGAACTGTTTCTTGCTGCCATGCTGTTTTCCAGAGTTGGAAGGAAATAACAGAAAATTTTTATCAGAAATAACCGTAGTTCTATGGATATGTTTTAGATAAATAGCAAAGGAGTGACGAAAAGGCTAAGAAAGAGCAACAGCACCTGAACTTGTTTTGCTTCTAGTGTGCTTTGGATAATCACAGAAACTTTGAAAAAATAAAATGTTATAAAGGTATCTTCCAAACAGTCGACTCATGAGGTTTTTATTTTTTTAAGCCAAGAAAAGAACTAAGAAAGAAGTTGCGAAGAAAACCAAATGAGAAAGAGACAAATTGAGAAGAAATAGCCAATGAGTTTTAAATGTCTTCTTACGGGTATGTTAAGATACTTTTACCTCGCTTATGAAGAGAGACAAAGATAAAGGCACATATCAGCTTACTCGAGCAAAGATACAGTCATAAAAAGTTGCAAAATCTAGACTAAAAAACATGAAATTATGAAATGGAATTGAATTTAGAAATGATCAGAATAAACGAAAGAGTCTTTGCAGCTCTTGCAGAAGTAAGAAATTTACAAAGACCATACAAAACAAAATCAGAAATCTGAATATCTGAACAGGTGTTCGTCGACACTTGGCCACCCTAGGATTTGCTTTGCCACACACATCTGTCCTCTAGATACTGTATAATAATATTATCCCTTTTGAAGTAAACACTGAATCACTTTACTACTCTTTTAAAAGTGAACATGAAATTTTTTGCATATGATGCAATCCAGGAGACACTAGTGTCATACTTGTGCAGCTGCCTCAGAGTCGAGAAAGTGGCAATCTTCAATATTAAATAATAATAATAAGATGGCTGACACATGTGGTCGTGCAATGAGGGCATTGCATGGATGTAGTGTTTCTAGTGTTAGGTCAAATGTACATGAACAGTTATACATTATAATAATGTATTTCTAACACTGTACTTGCACTTTAAAATGTCTTCTAGTGATTCTTACCAGTTCTTGTTGGTGAGCAATCAGGCTGAATAAATACTCAAAACTTCTGGGGATGACACCTCGAAGTTCATGCTGGAAACTCTCTGAATTTTCTGATGGGCCTTAAAATTAGCCACAAATGGACAGTAAAAGTAGTTATGTGAAAGATTGAATGGAAACAAAGACTATGTGCTTCCGTGCAAACTTAACTAGATTCCTTAATAGGCTATGCCTGCATTTGAGAAACAGTTGCCAAGTATATTTAGTCTGGTTCTCATGGCAGTCTTTGCACAGGACCAGCCAAGTTCAAATATGACATGAAGTAGCCTGGCTGGTTATATGCGAAAGCCATCCATAAACTAAATTCCTCTGTTAGTCTGGACGGCCTGCACCATTACAATGCAATAATAATATATATCTTTACCCACAGTTACAAGTAACAGAAAAATGTTAATAGCCCTCGACAGCAAAAGTCAAGAGAAGCAGAGCAAACATATTCTTTCTGTTTCCAGATTTGGTTCTTAATATGTTCACATTAAGATTGTTCGGCACAATGACCCTCACCACCTGATTAAAAGATTCTCTCTCTCTCTCTCTCTCTGATCTCAAAAATGATCTTTGGTAGTAATCTGGTAAAATCCCTGGTGACAAGACTTCCCTAGATAATGTGTAACAGCTTCCAGAAAATTATCAGACTGGTTTCACATTCCTTGCCCTAAATGATAAATTAAAAAAAGAATATGCCTCCCCATTCAGCTATACATATATATAGTATTTAGAGACTACAAAACATCTGATAACAACCATCACTTATTAAATCTATGAGTTGTGGGTCTGCCATGTGTCTGAGCTCTCAATCTTCCTATGTTCATATATATGGCATCTATCCTGGTTTACTGGCAATCTGTTGAGCATCATTGTGAAAAATCTTCAGCACAGGAACCCAGCCTCAAAGAGTGAAGGGACAGCAGAAAAGATGTATATTTTAACACTTACCCAGCATTGTAAAGGTTTTTCCTGATCCAGTTTGGCCACTGAAAGATTTAATTAATGCGTAAGAAGGTGCAGTAATTCATGTCCAATGGTAGTTCACAAAATTCTAGGACCATAACCTCAGCCTACTTTGGAACGAAAGAAAGAACTGAGAGCTAAAAGTATCATATGAACTGAGTTCACCCATCCTGGCAACTTTATCACACAGTGGCATTGGTTTCACTGACTTTAAGAGATATATGTTTTATCTGTTCCTTTAGCCAGTCTTCTTTATCATGCTGAAGAATATTATGTCTTTGCTAAAAATGGTTATGCCAAATGATTCAAAAGAGTTTATTGGTAAAACAAATCAATAGGTAGATTTAGCATTTTATAAAAAATTTAAACAAACCACAATGTTAAAATATAGTTGGCCATGCTATACTGAACTACTTTGTCTGGAAAATCCCAGATCTCTTAAAAGCTGATCATCTGTTTCATTAGATGTAATACATCTCTTGTTTTCAAGCTATCACTAACTGAGAAATGAACTGCTTATCCAAATTCAAGGAAGACATACTATTAAATTGTACCTTTACTACACAGTGAACACTTACTATGCAAATATTGTACCATTGTAGCCAGCTACACAACTCTCTATAATTTTTTTTCCAACAATTGTGAACACTGCTTCCTGCAAAAAAAAAAAATGGATATAAAAAGTTAAATAATCAAATATATGAAATTTATTGTATATATTTCCATTCTCGATCATTCCACTTGTTAGATATCATTTGCTCTCAACACTATGTATTTCAATGACTGAATTCTATCAGGTGCAAAACTGTCTTTTAATCTGAATTTGTTGGAACCAACTTTGCAGCGACATATAGTAATAAAGTACTTATCGATGTCCAACTAATGGACCTTGCCCAATCAGCTACTTGAGTGTTGTTTTCACTTCAACTGACACTTGTAAGAATCAGCTCAAAAATCAAATATCAGTCATCTTGATCCTCATTTTGCATCTGTAAGGTGGGCTTGCAGGTTCCTGCACTGACTAATTAATGCAATGTAAACTTTCTCCACCCCCTCCCCTCCCCCCGTCCTTATCAACATCCATCCATAGTCTTGACAGCTTGCATCCACCCTTGATATCAATACTGGTTTAACTCGATTTCTGAGTGATCATTATATAATCTATATCACTCTGGTTTATAAAGCTACACCATCACATAAATGTAATTTCTGTACTTAACACCCTCAGCGGTGTATGAAAGTGTTTTTTCTTTGCGCTAGTACATGACCATTCTTCCTGAGTATTGTTATCTCTGCCTCTGCACGCGCCTCTCTCTGCTGATCCCTGGTTGACCTACTAATGGCACAGTTTGGAATAGTAATTAGACAGAGTGCATGATCAGACTAGAGGGTATCTGTTACTTTGACTTGCGTGCATGAATACCGGTACATGTCAGGATGTCTGCGAGTATGAATACATGTTTGTTTTAATAATTTCTGGTTGTGCACTTGTTATTTCATATTATTGTGAAATCATTTAATGTATTGTTTAGTATGCATGAATTCACATTAGGAAATATGTTGTTTTGCTCTGGTTGTGTATTGTAAGAATGAGAAAGGGTTTAGACTTTATTAATGTTGCATAAGAGGTCTGTTGAGGGGCGGAAAGTTTCAGGAGTGCCAGAGTTGGACAGAAGCGCTCATGTAAGCAGGCGAAAGCTGATTTAATTTTTATATGTATCATGATTTTCTATAAGTTTCTAAATTAATCATGAACAGTACTATCTGCACAGAATTACTGCTGCCTTTACTCTTATCCAAAACCCAACAGCATGCCTTGATAGCTGATTGTGATCCACAGCAGAACTGGCTTAGAACTGAAGATAACATAGTTAGAATCTATCCTATATCCCATTCAGTGATGACTATGTTTACCTGAGTGATGTCAGCATCTGCAACATTGTCGTATGTGAATACTTTAGGTTCTGGTTTTGTACGTAAAATCACAGCATTGTCTGCAGTGTTGACATCTAGCACTCTTGGGGCAAAGTCATTCTCACTGATGCTGGGATCAGGGGGGCGAACTCGAAGAAATATCTTTATAGAGTCCCCTTCAGAGGCAGTGCTAAAGGAAAATGAAGAAGAAAGTCATGAGTTATACTGGCAGAGGTTCTTATGTCCCATAAAAATGCTCCACCATCACCTGCATACAAAATCCAAAGCTGTGAAGGATGAAATGATCTTCAATCTTTGACAATCTCAGTTTCACGTTGCCTGCTTCAGCAACTGACATTTTTGTGGTCATCTGGTCAGGCATCTCTTCCATAGAAACACATGGGAAGTGATCTTGTAGAGTAGATGTTTCAGATATTTACTGTAGACATAGATATTTACCAGGGTAAAAAGGGCTAAAGAGGAAATCCAGATCTATACATTTTTATAGAGGGACAATTTTCTCCCTTGCCGCAAAAGAACTGTATCTCTCTTAGGCACAAGTGAACCAAGTATAAAAAAAACTGCTATATGACGTCCTGTACATTCACCAGTATAACTCATCTTTAATCCATCAGGAATTTCTTGACAATTTTTGGCTTGTTAATGCATTAAATTTCTCAAATGAGTTGTAAACACTGACCAGTTGCTCACATTCAGTGAGGCACCTGAGCTGATAGCAAAGTGTGCAGATGACATACCTTCAAGTTATTAAAGAGGTGAAGTTGCTGTTAAAGACTTTCCATCTTACTGTGAGCAACTACCTCTATGAACCCAGGAATTTCGGGAGTGGCATGCCTAGCTGAACAATAGGTGGAGTATGGAACTCCAGACTAAAAAAGTTAAACCTGACCTTGCGACCCTCTGTCATAGCATCCCCTGGCCATAACTGATAGTCTGTGGGATTCCCTGAGTAAATCATAGCATTAATGCATTGTATTTAGCAACAACCTGCCATTTCAAGCACGGACACTATATTTTTAGTCACAATCAAATGACTGGACCCTATATCACAGACATTTTAGTACCGAATTTCACACTGGCATGTCCTATCAGTAACTACTCTTGGCTTAAATGCATATTAAAAGATAGCTATAAATGTATGTGTGAGACACCATAATGAGAGGATTTTCCTGGGTGACCAACTGCCAGACTGAGCAACTGAGACAGTGAAGCCCACAGGGAGACAGGTCTCCTTTGAACTTGAGCATAACAGTAGACAGGGAGTATGGGGATCAGGCGTGTCTGATATGACCAGTGGTTATAGCTCTGATGACAAGACAGGAAGAGTAGGGTAGACATGCTTGCTTACAATCACTCTAATGTTAGCATTGAGCATCTTCAAATGGAGAGAAGGTGGAGTAAGGGGGTGACTTTACTTGCTAAAAATGCACATTGCAGTTCTCATATTTTTTACTGTTAACAATTTTATATCAGTGATTGATTATAAACCACTTTGTAATGTTTGGACAGGTTGTTTGGCCAGGTTGTTTGCACAGGTCATTTCCTACAAATTAAAATTTGCTGGTTAGAAAATAATTCTGAGCAGTTCTGGCCATGTCATCTCAGGCAAGCAAAACACTCACTTTGGCACAAGACTGGAGTGATAACTCCTCATGCACCAACCAGCTATCTTAAGTTGGCAAAATTTTAATTGGTTTTTATTGTCACCGCCTACTGTAAATACTTGGCTCTAATGACTGCATATGCTCTGAAATTGCATGGTTGTTATAGACAGGTTCAGATGTACTTCCAACTGATAGGCCCAGCAAGCATACCACCATCTCTTTTGAGGTTGTATCAGTAGCAGTATAACTGAAGAGAGCCAGCTCTATGTTTTTAAATCACCCAAAACTGCACCTTTATTCAGTTCCCAGTCACTTTTTTGGCTCACATCTGAGAAGTTACCCATGCCTAGTCTGCATCTGGCCATGATCGGATAATTGCATTGTCATAGTGTTGAGTAGGAGTGACCAGTCACATTACTTACCTTATCACAGAACAACACCATTTAGGCAAGATCGCAAAGCAAATAAACGCCCTTCTATAGACCAGTGGAAAAGTAAGGGAGGATGCAGATGAGAGAGGGTGACTTTTCCAAGTGCCAATGAACTTCGTAGGCAGCAATCCCACATAGGTCAAACAAAGTGCAGTTCTTGGTGAAGTGAAGACAGGAGCTCGCTCTCTTGACTCGACAATTTGCCAAACCTTCAAACGCCATTCACAATAAGGGTGCCACCCTCGTTGGAATTGGTTTTGAAGCTTATGTATGCTTACGACTCCCTTCTCCATCTCAATGTTCAGCACAGCAAGGTACACCATTCCAGAATTTCCCAAGCAATGGTTTTAAACTCAGTAATCCCTTGCCACCCCACACGTGTATAAAAGTGTGACCGATTACATGTAACATTGCTGCCTTTCACAAAAAATCTGTTTTCAAATGCTTTCTCTCTGCCTTAAACAACTTGCATGCACTTATGTGATCCACTGTTATGTTGCTCTTAACAAGCAGTATTTTTCTCCTGTGCTACAGATATGGTTTGACATTACAGTAAGTTAAACCACGCACTTCATCATAATCTTTTCAGAAGGGTATTGGGGGGAGGGGGGGGAGAGGAGGGAGTGGAAAGGAGAACAGTGGGGGAGGAAAAAGGATTGTTGGAAAAACTTCGGTTGACTTGAGATGGGAAACTCATACCTGTCAACCAGTTATTGCTCTCAATATGATTGTCTTGTTCAAAATGTTGAATGAGAAAGAAAAAAATGCTAAAAATATGATCTGAACTTAAAAGAGAACCTGAAAGACTAAGACAATCACTGCAGACATGAGAAAAACAAAGTGGAACACATACCTAGTAGAGGAGGTGGTGTCCATGTGACTGGCTGTAGTTTACTGCGAAAAATGACAAAGTTGAGCTACTTCATGAGTTTCTCTAGAATATGTCTTGTTCCACTTTCAGGGTGAGATCTGCAGAAATGAAAACTGTTCATGAACATGTTAATAAAATTTGCAAAGATCAAAGTAGCAATGAGTGTATGAAGGATTTCTTCGCCCAGAAAGACCTAAATATTTTCCCATTTGTAAGTCCATACTGACTGCCAATACATGGCCATTATGATTATGACAGAGGCTAATGGTAAGTAAATTTTATTACATTATAACTCACTTGTAAAAAATTTGAAACAATTACACTGACTGCACACTTAGTGTTGGAGGTAAGGTCTAGATTAAATTAACCACATGGGTTAATCAGCTTTCGCACTAGGTGCACTCATTCTCAGTGTTGTCACAGGTCATATGAGTTGGGGAAGACATTCTCCCCTTGTCTTAAATTTGAATGGGGATTTGTAAATTTTTAAAAAGGTTTCAGATTTTTCTCAAATATAGTGAAAGGCTCTAATATCGATAATGTTCTATGGATCAAGACAGTAAATAAAACGGTGTAGTCTTGTTAATGCCTATCTTTCTCAAATAAATAGCACACATCTGATCTCTCACCAATTCATATTTTGTTCCTGCAAGTTTTTTTGCCGATGTAGTGTGAGACAAAGGAAGTTCTGGACAAACAATGGTGAAGGTACAGAATTTGCTCACTTACTTATGACCAAAAGCTGAATAACTTTAACCCCATTGAAAACAGGGATGAGGGTCAAAATTATGCAAAATTTTTGACAGCTGATCCCTTCCTATCAACTACCGTGGCAACTTCCCAATTTTAAGGCTGCAACTATGGAACTCTCTTGGTTTGGGCATGATGCTCAAGTTCCTTACAGCATTTTCAGGAAGACACCATTATTTTCAGTGGTCATTTTTCTCAGGCCAGTGTACGATTTCCATCTTTTTTTACACTTTGTGGAGGAGATCAAAAGTCTAAATTATACACTGATTTTTCAAAAATGTAAAGCCTTCTCACACTCTTGCATCATGAAACACACACTTTGTGCTTTTTGGATCACCAATTTTCAGCGCCGGCAAAAGATGCCAGTTTGGAGAATAGTAATGGTAATTGTTGCAACCTTTTTCCTGTTTTTTAATCCTTAAATGTAGTCTGGCATCTCTTTTGTTAGAATAGTACTAAAAGTATTACTATTTCCCTTAACCTTGGTTGATAATGGAGAATTATATTGAATTATCTTATCGTGATCCCAAGAACATGGCGAGAGAGAATACAAACAAACTTTTTAAGTGACAAATATTTAAATCCAAGAACTTTGGATTTATGGAATAGTTTGTGAAACAGTTGCAATCTTTCTCGTTAGATTTGGATGCTATTTAAGTTGGGTTGACCAATTTGCTATAGATCTAGGTCTAGGTTTCATATTTTTGAAAATATTCTCTTAGCAATACTCAACCACCCATTGTTAAAATGCAGATTTTATAGGGCAGGAGAGCAGACAAGACTGGCATGCTTTTAATGCATTCTTAGGGAGGATCATGATGAAATTTAAGGAGCAAACTGAAATAGGCAATTGTGCAGTCTGGAGAAAATACTTCACTCTGCCTTTTTAACATGCACCCCCACTGAGCTTTTTATCAAATTTGTTTGTGTGCATAATATCCACTTGTGATTATGTTCTTTAAAGCTGCCTCACTGACAGTAATCAGTCCTGTTCCTAACTTTCCAGCTGATTCCTTCCTAATCATGTAAGACATTGTCCAGGCTGAAACAAGAAGTTACAGTGTTTTCGGCTGTCTCCTGGACCTGGGACAACGTCACTCTTGCAGTAATGCAATTCATTTTTTAGACTAGTCATTGGTTTAGCCACAAGGTCAGTCCTATTCCCTGATTATTCCGTGGCTGTTTTTTTTTTTCGGATCCAATGAATGATGTCTTGATGAATCACTATGAACACTATTGAATGTGCATAGGACTAGACAGTCTTCTCTAATTGTTAGTTAGACTATTGTAATTGGTGAATGAAAATAAAAAAAAAGTTGAAACGAGCAGAGTTGTCATTTGTGATGAACAAGGGGACATCCTCTGCTATGCCTCAAAATGCTTCACTGTTTATTCTTCGCGGTGATAATTAATATTAGAATAGTCTAGTCTATTTATTTTTTATCTCACCATGCAAATGTTTAAATTGCAAAGTGTAGTGGTTGTCAACGTCACAGTACCAACTTTTGAATTCACCGCTTGTGAGGCCGTTTCCGGTTATGGATTAGTTTAAAAAAGAAAACCTAGAGCAAGATCAACAAAACAAATTTCAACGGCTAGATTGCTGCGACGAAACATTATTAAATCGATTTTGAATCTACTGGCTACTGTTCCAGTGATCAGTATTCTGGTTACAGTCAGTGCTGGATAATGGTTCTGGAATGTGATAAGTAACAATCCTGTTGGGTAGCAAATTTATCGCTGACTTGATTTTCTTATAGTACTTTGTATCACAATCAAATCTCAGGAAAAAAAAATCTTCAGTTTTTAACACCGACGAGAGAGAGAGCCTGTTTGAAAACGCATGATTCTCTTTGAGATACGAGATCTTAAAACCTGAAATAATTACATGGAAAACTGCTTTTGAGATTAGCATGTCGGCAAAATGGCCTTTTGTGGGTTATTTTAATTATAGTTAATGATCTCAGCTGTTTACAAGTTTGCTTATTTATGCTCAGTAAAAACTGACATAAAAATATAAGAATTTACCTGGTCGCCAAAATGATTAAGGTTATAAAAATCGAAGGCGTGTAAAAATCATTTCTCCTGGGGCTCCTTAAAACATTAGTAACAAGACTTGTTTTTGTTTTTTTTTAATTTTTGACAGACTACAGGTATTAATTATTGTAAGCCGAGTCAATTATTCTATTATAACTGTCTTCAGCTGACTTAAGTCCATGTTTCTGCCGGAGTAATATTTTCTTTTTGTTTTACAATAAGAGCTTTATATATTACATAGAAACCTTTGTCTACATCCAGACTGCAGTATAATTGAAAATCTCTCGCCCAAAGTGGGTCTATGTTTTAATTTTGAAGAGCCTCAATTACTGTTAAATCTTAAAAAGAGTAGCCTTAATAACATTCTGATTCTTCTTGCTTGTTTTAAAATTTCGTGAATCAAATGTCAAATCTTCGTCATTCTACAAAGATTAGTGTAACTTTTCTGAAGTTATATATATTATAAGCACTAGACTTAAATTTATTCACATAATTTACGCTTGAATGTCAACGAATTAAGATATTCTCACGGAGCTCAAAACCCTTACACATTATTTTGTTATGTATGGTATTGAAAATACGTCATAAAATTAGGGCTGAGACGGATTAAATTCTTGTGACACCGGATGAAAATCCGTTCCGGTCCTACAAAATCCTCTCAATCCTGATTTTCATCCGGATGAAGCTTCGCGGTTGTAATCCTCTGTCTACGGTACCGGAGCGAAGGCAATCCTCATCCGGATGAGAAACTTGTAGATAATCTAATCCTTCATCCGGATGAACCGATTACTCTCCCAATCCGTCAATCCGAATACTTCATCCGGATTCACCTCACCTCTACATAAAATATGTTCGCGCAAAAATAGGAAATTCTCGTGTCGGTCACATAATTATAGATAACAAGCATTGAAAGGGCCGGAGGGTTACGGGACATTAGAAAAGGTGGGTACTGTAGTAAGGCTGGTTAAATTTCGGCCAGAACGCTGATTTTTTTTTTTTCATGTCTATATAGCGTACAAATAAACGATTAACTGAAATAGTTTTTCTAAAAATCCACTGGGCTTTTGCTGAATAATTCTTATTTCAAGAGTAATGGATTGCTGAGGTACTGTATCATATTTTAAAGCGGGACAAGAGTTTCCGAACGTTTTGTTGTTTTTTTTGTTGTTGTTGTTTTGGAGGCGATGTGTCACGTGGGCATTTTTGTGTTGCTGACCCTTTATGTTGAGCATTGTGCATGTTGCATAATCTTGTGGTCACAAATCACATTGCTGTATAACTATATTACAGTAAACTTAAATGAGCATGCATTTTTTTTTTGGTCGTTGAATCATCTTCAAATTAAAAAAAAAACAACGTTATAACATACTTGACGTTAGTTTCGTGGCTCCTTATAAAGCGTTATCAAGAGAAAGTACACTGCAAACGATCAATTGACCAAACTTCTTCCTGTCGCTCCTGCTTACCTCTACTGATCGACCTGTTGACAAGGTGGGATGTGTTTTGTTCAGCTATGTCTATTATACTTACAAAATTGAAACCTAAACAGTTCACAATTTGACTGAAGTGCTTGGTTTTCTTCTAAACTTGTTAATTACTAAAATTGAGGTGTCAAAGAAGCTGATTCGGCACCACTTGCGAGATAAAAGTTTGCTCTGTCATAGCCGCTGTCACGCAACAAAGAAAGCGTTCTGCAGTTTTGTAGCGTCAGTCGATCTACACTGATATCAAATGAGGACAAAAGCTGAGAAAACTGCAACTCCTTGGATGTTTAAAAGGAAGAAGGATGTGATAGAATGTATTGATCCTTGCTGAACGTGGCTGCAGACGAAGCTGAGATGTGTAGTAATGATATGTTTGATCACAGGTTTCAACTTGTCACCTACAATCTGCATTGCAAGTGTTAGTCTGTAGTGTCACCAAAAAAAAAAAAAAAATTACAAGGGTCTTATGTCCACACAAAATGGAAGGGAATCCTGTTACCTTCACTGGTGACTCTTTGTCATAGCCTTGTCGGACCATGATGTGGATATTCCTTGTATATTTATCTCAAAATGTAGGCTAGGTCATGATCAGAAAAAATATTTTTGTTTGGGAAGGGGGGTATTACTTTTGTAATATAAAAATTTGGGACATGACTTTTTTTGGGAGTGATATTATAGTAAAAAAAAAAGGAATGATGAAATGTGACTGACCTATGCTTTCTGAGTAGTCGTGAAAATTTCCTACCAGTACTATTGTATATGCATAAATATGATTGATAGTGGCTATCTCGAAGGACAGCACCGCAAGGATAATGATAGAGTTCATTTAGTCATAGACAGGTCATGGGACTAGATCGATGTTTCGACTAAATCGGTGCTGTTATTAGAGAAAGCCATAAAAGCATTTGTGCTACAATTGTGCTTAGTTATTATGAAATCAAACAAAGAACTGGCAAGTCATAATGGATGCTCTATGGGTTTGAATCTCAGGTCTTCAGATTGCTCGAGTGGCCTGTGCAGGGCAGCTGACATCAGTAAGTGAGAAATTGGTGTTGAGAGCAGTTATTGGAATATAAAACTTGGTCTAAAAATACAAGGCTTACTTATCTTGTGGTATGCTGTAGTTCATACAAGAATATATATTAAAAATGTTTGCATGATTAAAAAGTAGTCTTTTCATATTCATAGATAATTCTCTGTGCTAAAATGAAAACCAATATGGTCATTTTTGTAACATTATAAATTGTAACACCAAAAGAAAAAACAGACATTTACATCTCATGACTTCTCACCCTGGCTTCAAGAAAAGTGAAAGAAAATTATAAAGTATATTTGGAGTACAGAAATGACAGAAACAATTCTTTTAAAACAACATAGGTATGAGCAAGCAAAAAACTATTGGATCTATATTGTCACATAACTTGCCAAGAGGACTCTGCTCCCCTTCCCCATCCCCGTCAAGAATGCTGCTATGGTTGCATCCCTGCAATGTGGAGTATTTTTCTCCTAACTTTTTTAAAAATGCATACATTTTTGACCACCGAAGTAGTGACACTTCACAGTATCAAGCATTACAAAAGGTGAACAAAAATGGCATCCATCTTGTCAGTTTTCAGTTCAGACATTTTGTCTGCATAAATTACAAAGATTTTGAGTTCAGTATATCTTTACTTGGGGTAAAATGATCATACTGAAATGGCTATTGCACATGTTTCCTGCAAACTGTTTTTCATTTTATCATAATTTTGATAGTTGTTGTATATGGAAATAAATTTTTGGAGAGAGGTGATAAACGAGGCACTGCATAGTGCTCATTTTCATAGTCATAGGGTATTGGCAACCTTGTTTTAGCAGTGCTGATTTTTTTAAAATCATGGTTCTCAGAGAAATGTGAGATAAAAAGAAATACCCTTTGAAGGTCTATATAGAAAAAGGCTGGGATCTCCTTCAGCATTAACAAACTATGTTTATATGACCACAACAGCGCAAAAAGTAGTTCCAGTAGTTCTGGATCCTATAGACAATGACATGTGGTTGTTGCAGCTAAAGGCAACTTTTACTTTGAAATATGAAGATTGCAATGTTTTTTTCACTGTTGGCTATATAAGGTTTTACACCTCTCATTAACTTATCCAGGGGTCCCAAGCCAAATTACTTTCCACACATGCTGTTGAGTTTTTCCTCCAGATTGTGACAGAAAGAAAAATACCCCTAAACCAATTAGATTTTGAGAAAGTAGGCAGTGAAGCAGGCCACCTAATATTTTAATTTTAGGTTTTTTCACTCAATAAACAGAGTAACCTTACCCACCTAGCAACAATACAAAGTTTATACTTAAGTGGCTAAACCTCACCAATTCTGAGTCTACAAATGTATTTGCACCTATCCAAGCCTTTGAAATTCAAATCCAGCCTCTTTCCCCCCTCTCCATGGCCAGTTTTCTGATTTTTAAGGGACTGTTTACATTTGCATATTTTTACACCAAGTGCTACTGGCATCTTCATACCTTGAGGGAATCTGCCAAAACATTGCACGCTATCAGGATGGAGGGCCCTGTTGAGAGTTGGAGTCTCAGTCAAGTCCAGTGCACAGTTCTGTAAATTTTAAAATTTAAAGATAAAGGAAATTGTGGTTTACAGCCTTGTATTTTTAATCAAAGTCCTCATACTTTTCAGATAACCACTCATTAATTAGATTATAGCAAATAGCATTTCTGACTGATTGTTGATCTGTTGACATTGGAATCTGCTCAACCACATACAGGTCTTAAAACTCATATATTAGACATGGTGGTTGGACCTTTGGGTGAAGCAGCATTTTAATATCTGGAGATAGATGGCTGTCACTCCAGTCCACATTTTACAGAGCATAAAAATCAGTTGACAAAATTTCCATGTGTCAAACATGTAAATGACGTAAAATAACCCGTGATTTTGTGAGACACAGACCTTTTTTCAGAATTTTAAAACCGATCAAAGTTCGACTGCTCGGTGTTGAACGATTATAACAGAATGATTTTATAAACTACCATTGAAAACAACAAAATGATATGTGGCCATAGTACTAAATTAAGTAGTTAGCAAATGAAAATAACTTTTCTTGTGTCATATAAATCTTGAATAAAAGTAAGATGTGGCTCAAAAGACTGAGATCTTTATCCATGTAAAACTGAAAAAGTTCAGAAACTTTCAGAAGCAGTGCAAGACATCTGTGGATTGAATTGAGCTGTTTCAGGGCAGCTGGCACACTTTGTCTGTAGCAAGAATGTTGTTCTCACTTTCTGACATGCTTAAAGTTAAAGTCAGACATGCAAGAAATTATTATTTTCGCACTTGCCTTTAGTTTCTAGCATTATTTTTTATCTTTACATTTATTTCTTATTAAAAGAGGAGCAGAATGGCGACCTTGGTGTTTTCCGGCATGCTGGAGCCATCTGATCCATACGACAATGCAGTACTTATCATTGGTCAACTGAAACATCTAGCCAAACTGAAGTTTGAAGATGTCCAGTGTAAATTTGGAGGCAGAGTGGATGCAGAGGTAAGGGTTTTAAGAAGGAAACAAGATTGACTGACTTTAATATGGGAGGCTTCAGGATAGTTATGAATTATTTTCAGTGTAAGATTTCAGTTTCTCAGCTTTCACATGAATGCATCAAATCTATATCCATGCTCAGAATTTTCTTACATCAAGAAATTTTTTAGCTGTTCAAGCCACTGTCTGACACTGAGACAAAGTGTTGGGAGAGGTTCACATATATTATTATGTGTGAACTTGGGTTCATTTCAGACATTCACAACATGTATCAGCAGTCTGCATCCATCCCCAACTGACCAGTGCTCTCTGTGGCTAAACAGTGCCACTGTGGCTGCCTTGCCACTCAAGTGCAGCCGCCACAACACACCTTCTCGATGTCACTCTCTCACCAAGTTGGTCAAGAGCTGTCTAGCAGGTGGTCAGGAGTACATAGTGGTAAGTAAAACGGCCAGTGTCCCTTACCGTTACTCTGTTTGTGTTTTCAGTGCAAAAACAACTTTTCTTTGATAGCTGCTTGGCGGCCTCCGGGCTGCTTGTGGGATTCCCTTTGCAAGGGATGACATGACAGTGGAACCTGTGCAAGCAAAATGCCCTGCATAAGTGAGACGATTCCCTAGGAACAGAATTATTATTATTTAAATCTACATATAGTGGGATGACATCCCGCTCAAGTGGGATGATTTGGGAAGAAACTTCTTCAACATACATGCACAGTTTTGTCAAAGTTGATAAGACCTAATCATAAAAGATTTCAAGTTGTTGCTCCATAGAATATTGGCTCCCCTCCCAGTTCACTGTTCTACATTTCATTATTAGAAACTTTGATGTGATTTGTATTTTCATATGTTGCAGATTGTTTGTGATCATGAGAATGTATATGCATCTGCGTTGGCTGTTGCCAGGGCTTTACCCCTCTACTCTGCAAAATCAGGGAGCCACAGCTCATCGCGAAAGGTTTGAACATAGATGCTCTTGCCTGTTTGGGTGTTAGAATGAATTATTATATATTTTGTGTGTTTATATTAGTGTGCACATTGATGGATAGCTTAACTTTTTGTTGAAAAGAAGTATTATAAGACATTGGTTTACAGTACGTACATGTACATTTAAAAAGGGAAGTTAAAGAGAGGGTGTTGAAAAACTAAAATCCTTTTTCAACACATGAACTTCTTTATTGATGCAAAAGTTGTCAGCTCCGTAGCTTGGTCAGTAAGATCATAAATTTGACAAACTGATACCATTCAAGGTGCATATTTGTTTTGGAAGCTGACATTTGATTGTTATAAAAAAATGTCATTTCTACTGCATCTTTACCTGAAAGAACTCAAGGCATTTTACAGACAATTCTACATGAATATGTTACACACAGTACTTTTGACATATATTATGTTACTTTCTAAAACATCCTCCATACAATCCACATTCATTTTTCTCACAGTCATTTTCATTGCACACACTCACATACACACACATCATTATAATTGATATGCATCTCAGTGGAGATACCTTTCAAAGAGATGTGTTCTAAAATTCAGCTTTAAAAAATGTTGATACAGTCGAGTCCATGTATGTCGAAACCGGATACCTCCAATTATTTATTAGTCGAAATAAAATGAAATAATAGTTTTTTTTTTCCATCTTTGCGTCTATTAATTATTCTTGCATAAGACGAAGTAATTAATGCCCAATCCTGATTAGTCCAACTGCTCAGCGCTGCCACAGAGGCAAAATCACCTCCTGGCGTCCTCCCCGCATGGTACTAAACAACGCCGACGGCTTGAAAAAGAAACAAGACGGTGCCGCGGATAGAGAGAGGCAATAAAACTGGACATTGCGAATGCCATTAACCGCAGCACAATAAGTAGGGCGTGTGTATTACACCACCGCTAAGACAGTAGGGGGGGAGAGAATGCGGGAGGGCTCGGCGGTGCTGAAAAATCGATCGATAATTAAACATCTCGGCAGCAGTGTATACACATACAGTACAATGCACTGGCCCACTGCACTGTGACGGTAAATAAACAAGAGGCTGCCCTCATGACCTCCCCAGTGTGCTCGCTCGCTCGCGTACGGTTGACTCATCTTTATCATTTTCAACTTGAATTAAATTGAATTTGTCCTCTAAATAATGGCTTCCTCTAATCCTGTAAAGAGAAACAGCAAGACTCTTTCCATTGAGTCGAATATTAACATGCTCAAGGAAATCGACAGAGGTGCGATGTCGAAGAATGTCATAGCTGAGAAATATGACGTTCCCGTTAGCACGCTTTCTACGATCTTGACAAACCGGGAACAAGTGGAAAAAGCGGCGGCCTCTTCATCTATTAAGCTACTACTCAGAACGATTTCTTAGAAAAAGAAATAATCCCATTTAAAATACTTCCCCAATATGCCATCTTTAGTTACATCCCCTGTTGAATTACCCTCGTGACCTCCCCAGGGTGCTGGCTCGCTCGCATACGGTTGACCCGCCTTGGAAATCGTTAGTCGAATCCTGATTTCTCCAACTCATTGGGGTGGTCCCAGCGAATTGGAGTTAAGCGGACTCGACTGTATTTGCTGATTCTTTTAAATCTGATGGTGGTCCAGGTCTGCAGTATGAAAATAACCTCCTTCTGTAACAGTTTAGATTGATATGGGGTATTTAAATAAGTTTCTGTTTTCTGATGTCAGTGATATACTAGGAATATATTTGTAAGGAGATCAGAAATATATTCTGGTGCAAATGGTACTTCCTATCGTAACAAGTGCCCATATAAATTATGTGATGAAGGGAGAATCAACATTTCTGTTTTGTTTGTTATTGTTGCAGGTGACAGTGGAGTTTATTGTGATGGAGGAGGACAAAAAGGTAACCCTGACTGAGGAGGAACTAGAATGTGTGACAGTGGCCGCCGATGGAGTGAGACTTGCCGCCAAGATAGTGGATATGCCCTGTAGTGTCATGAATGTGGACAATTTTCTACAGGTAGAAAGGCAATAGTAGTTTGCTTTGCTTTTCAGATTGATGTGTTGTTAAGTGGCTTGAGCTAAATAAGATGTATGCATAAAGAGAGCCGCTGAAGAATAACACATCATGCCTGAAAATAATATTGTCATAAGTCTTTAAATGACTTTAAAAATTAACGACAGTCATATTTGTGGGCAGCAAGATGGGGGTTATAATTATTTCCTATTCTGTCATTACTAATTAGCGTTACAGGAATTCAGGGAAAAGCAAATGGGACAGTAAAATATGAATATAATGAAGATAAAGTCGAGTCTACCTAATTCGAATCCGGAGTAATCAAATTTTTCGTAAATCGGCGGGAAATGGAAGTTATGGACTTTTTTTTTCTCCTTTGAGTATAGTAAAAGTATCTCCGTTATTCAAACTCGGCATCATGAGTTTTCTTTAATTCGAATGGGCTTTGGCTGTCACACCTGCAAAAAAGCCTTCGCTGTTCTTCCACATCGTGCAAAATCACAGTAATCGGGCATGAAACAAAGAAGTTAGTGCCTGAGAAGGCAAGCTTTGGTGTATTGTACAGCAGCACTCCACGACCGATTAAGGGGGATGCAGGGATGCCACTCTTCCGAGAATTCTCGGAAATCCGATAACATCGGTGGCTCTGAGAATGCCATCCGAGGTCCTTCCGAGAAACCGTGACGACTCTCGGAAGAAGTAAATTCCCGAGATCCGAATTGTTATAGGAAGTTTCGGTATGGCCGCCATGCAGATATATCAGCATACATAATTGACATAGGCGTTTCAGTACGGCCGACGTATGGCTAGACATATTAAAATCAATGAAAGGTCACTTCCGGCCTCAGTAAACGCGTTTCGTAAATTCCGAACTGTCGTGGAAGCGGTTATTTTGGTTTTGAAAACTCATTTGCAGCATGGAAACCACATGAGGCACACAAATTTGGCGTTACGCTTTCCAATGCACGCTTTCTTTTGCGGAATTTGCCTTGTAGGCTTAGTCTAGCTTTGGCAGCACTAGAACTGGTTAATAACCTGTCGCTCTTGCTTGTCTTCCTGGGTCGGTGTGTGGGTTAGGCTGGTCTAGAATAGTTCGCAGAACATGTAAATCTACGTTGACTTGCGGAGATTGTCTGAATCTTATATTTATTGAAAAGCAAGAGATCTAAGCAGCAAAATTCTTTTAAGGACATCCTAGGCCCTAGTAGTATCTAGGGGATTTCCAAATAAAGCGTTCACTTACAAAATTACAACCCAAGCACTTCGAGAAACAAGATTATGAAGCAGCCTGTCTTAGCCTTTGTGTTTACAGTCAGTTTCTGATATTGACGAGGAACATGTTTGAATGACTAATTAGAAGAACCAAACTATGTGATGAGTTTTATTCAAACTCAAACAGCCTTATCAGCTGCATGATCCATACTTTTGATTTCTCTACTGTATAATAATGTAGTAAATTTATGTGTCTTCATTTTTTAGCTTTATTTCTTTATTGTCTAAGATAGGTTTAATTAGGGATCAAACATGATTTGGCTCTTTGAAAGTAGAAGTTTCAGATTAGAGACACCAAGTCTACATGTTTTTCCGCGAAGCTGCAAAAGTTTCAGAGAATTTTACGGAAAGTGAGTGGCATCCCTGGGGATGTCGGGCGGGAGCACCTGAGTGAAAAATCAATCGATAATCATGCACTTGGTGTTACAGCACTACATGATGTACCCACACAAATTAGTACTACCGGTTGTCCCTCTGTGCTACTGTTAAAAAAAAAATGGCTTTCTAGGCCTTGGCCTATGATAGCTCTCTACAGAAAACGTGTCTGAGACAAAAGAAAACCTGTTTATTGCCTGCAGACCACAAAAAAAACACACAAGCAGCACTGATCTCGCCATATTGCAGGATAAAATCAAGGAAAAACTTTTCATGACTAAGAATAAACTGCAGAAGAGTAAACGATAACAGTAGATCTCTATTGGGTAGCAGTATCGAGCTTTGAAACATTGACTGAAATTACTAAAAAAACGCAGAAATCATGCATCAAACTATCAGAATAAATGGTTTGTAGGAAAATCAAATTTGAGAAAGAAAAAGGGCAGTTAACCACCTACGCAAGTCTTTACTTGAAACGTCTGCACTTTTCATCTTGTCTGAACTTGCCCAGACATAACAGTGCCACAAAGTGGGTTCTGTTCACACTCAGCTCAGCGGCACAAGATTGAAAGAGGGGAGAGGGGATTATTCGAGACAGGGAAAGATGATGAGGTGACATTTTTATTTTTTTCTAACAGGCCTCCTCATGGCTGCCGCTGCTCAAACAAACTTGATCCAAAAGCCGTTTTCAGGGCTAACAAAATTTATAAAGAAAAAAAGCAAGGCTAGAAAAGATGATTATTAAAATTTTCCCCTGCAGTGGAAATGGTGTAACTATGAATCAGAATACCATGGCTTTATGAGTATTTTCCTGATTAAAATCATAAATCGAATTCTGGTAATCTGAACCCCCTATGACGGCCGCAGCGACTTCAAACTGAGCGGCTTCCACTGTAATTGTTTTCCATTTCTTTATTGCACTAAAAAGGGATGGGATACAAATCCTGAATTTTGAGCTACTACAAAGACAGCCCTCCCATGCACTTTCACCTCAGTATTAGCATTGTTTTAGCCAGTGTATAATGGACAGCTTTATTATTATCTTTATTGGGTAGTTCCATCGATCTAGTTGTTTTTTGGTGACATGTCATTTGGTAATTCTCGAACAATGGCCTTTATGAAAAAGAGAAGGGCCATTTACTTAGAAAGCTGAATGCACATTTTGTGTCTACAGATGACCACAGTTGCATTTTAATTTTATCACTTTTGTGCCTTTCTGACATAAATACATCAGATGTTTTGATCCTGTTTTACACAGGAAATTCAACAAGTAGGACAAGAACTTGGAATCACCCCAAAGATATTCTCTGGTGAAGAGTTGGCACACAAGGGATTTGGAGGTAGGACCAGATTAATAAACTAAAATACAGTAAAACCTGTGATGTAGGGAGAATCAAGGGAAATCAGAAAATTGTCATTCATTGCAGGGGGGGATGTTTTATAGGTGTTTGTGTGGTTGGTATCTCCATGTATTTTGAGGTAAACAATGTCTCGTATGGCTTATACTTAAAAAGAGTATCACAAACTATCAGGCTCATATCATGAGGCAAATATGTTGGTACAAATACAAACTGCATGTCCAGTATTATTTTTTTTTTTAAATATGTTTGAAGATATTCATTTACCATTTGAATTACAGGACACTGGAAGCCATTTATAGTCACTTTCATTAGGCCTTCAGTTTAATCATTCCTGTGTACCCCTTAATGTTTGTAAATGAAAACAAAACAGCTCTTGGTAATAGAAATAGCAGCGTAGTAACCTTGCAACTGGGGCTTATCTGTCTTCCTCATGATAGTCAATAAGTTTCTGTGCGATCAGAGTGGAATAAAAACCCTCCAACGGTGGAAGTTTTCAGTAGATGAAATAATTATATCTGGCCTGTCCTTTCCCGCTCCCCCTTTTATCGAGAACCCGATAACAGACAATCAAGCAGCAATATTATAACCAGGCTTGTGCAAATTCCACCAGAAGTGGAATTCAATTTCAATTCTGATCCTTGCTGAAATTTGGAATTAAATCCCAAGTCCAATTTCACTTTGAAATGCGGAATTGAAATCCAATTCCCAATTCCACCTTGAGAGATGGAATTAATTCCATTCCGGTTCCGGTGAACCTTTCAAGAGTGAGATAATATGACATTATAACAGTTCAAAAATACAGTTCTATAACAAACATGTCTACTATTTTTATTGACATATGTTACAATAAATTATGTAATGCCACTCAATACTTATATACTGTAAATCATTAATAGACTTTAGTAAGTGGCTATGCATAATTTACTGAAGTGGGATGAAGTGACTGTTGTAAGTCAAAACCAAGAGTACAATCTCATCACAACAGCTCCTTAATATGTACTGCACAACATCATGAACAGACTCAAGAATTCATTTAAGATGAAAGTGGCTGTGCAATATTTATGATAATAATAAGATAAACGGTTGTGCTAATTCCTCTGAGTGGTATTCAGACCTAAAACCAAGACCATGTCCATATTGATATTAAGATCCAACACCAGTATCTTGGGGCAGACTAGTTTTAAAATCTTAATTCCCGGTACCAGAAATTTGAAAGGAATTAAACACTTACACCACTCGAGGTCAAAAAACGTTCTTACAGAAGCCAAAGGAGCATTAAATTACTGGTACTACAGGGCTAATTAGAATAAAAGATAAAAAGTTTTAGAGAACAAGGTTGCAAATCAAGAATACATAAACTATGTATATTTCACTAATCTAAATATAGTGGGGAAGACATCCTCTTTACGCTTCATGCAACCTGATATGATGGCGTTCTAATTCAAGCATCAAAGCATTTCACACACACTAGCCTCTTTATGCGACCCTAGGCAGTTAGATCTTGAGACCCACTCCCAAACCTGGTCCCGAGAGACAAGCTGATGATCACTAACAGACTGCTTTTATAGATTGTGACGACGCGTAATCGCTGAATCCTGAGAATTTTGTTTTCCAGTGTGCATTTGCATGCCTCACAACACCTTATGATGTCATGAAGGTCTGCTTAGGAAGGCGAGTCAAATGTCAGGACCAAGTAGGCTCCTCCCACAAATCAAGAATGGCAAACGTGAAAAGCACCTCAGTGTCTGTCCTTTGTTTTGCACATAAATGTGAGAAAGATACGGTTATGCACCTGGAGCTGTATGCATAATCCTTACGTTAGTTAATGCACTGCGGTAACCACAGGAAACTCCCAAAACATTTGTAGTTAGTAGTGTTCACTGCTGTTAACACAGTACGTTAATTAACCTATGGATTATTCATACGGCCACTGGTCTAGTCTGCCTGTGAGTCTGCGGTCATTACTTCACACCTTCAATTCATTGCGTCATTGGCCAGCAAAATGATACTGTTAAGATCGACCGGGCTTGGGAGTCTATATGCAGCGAGTCTAGTCAAGCTACGTGCGAAATCGACTGATCGGTACATGTGGGTGGGCCCGAACAGCATGTTTTATGACCATCAAGATTGTGCTGCCCAGATTGGAAAGTGGATTGATAAGATTTGAAAATGGACCTAGATCCTAATTCCGTTCCGAACTGAATTATGGATTCGATCCTTATTCCCATTCCATGATAAAAAAATGAAATTGAATCCTATTCCGATCCTGATTTCAATCCTGCACAAGCCTGGTTATTTCACATATATTATCTAGCAAACCTGTCAAATTTTAGGGTGAAGTTCAAACATGGCTTAGACTGTTCCTAATAGACCCCACAATTGTAGTTCAGTAATTTATTTAGGCTGTTTTAGATGTTATAATTTAGATTGTCTTTGACTGACAGGTCATGTATAGTTTGTACATTGTTTCAGACAATAATAGATTTTACTTGGGTAGTTTATGCATTTGTTGAAGTCCATCTGCTCACTCTGTTGTAGGTATATATGGTGTTGGCAAAGCAGCCACAGTTCCTCCAGCTCTGGCAGTGTTGAGCCACATTGTTCCCAACTCAACTGAGACTATTGCCTGGGTTGGCAAGGGCATTGTCTTCGATACAGGTGGTTTGTGTATTAAGACCAAGGTAAGTAATAGAAACAGCATTCTGAATAGATATTGTCACAATTGTTATTCCAGTCACTATTCCATGTGTGAATTAACTATAGATAAAGTAGATTCATATAATATGAATTAGCCAAATAAAAAGACATTCTGAAATACAGACACTGTTATCATTCATTGGAAAAGTGAAGTTAGGACTATGGAGAGATAAAGTCCTCTACCATACACTTATATGAAAACCTGAGTGCGTATGCTGTGTTTTCATGCTTCGCACTTGAATTTTGGGAGTTTCCCTCATCCTTCTGTGGTAAAATGTTTTTTAACTTCGACACTTAAACTTAACACTAAAGAGGAGGTACATCTTTTGTCTGATGTTCTATTTTATTTATGAATATGTTTTGTTTTCTCTTCCGTTTGTCCTGTGAAGACTGGAATGTGTGGGATGAAAAGAGACTGTGGAGGAGCTGCTGCAATTCTTGGAGCTTTCAAGGCAGCTGTGAAGTTGGTGAGGAAACAAATTTTATCTATTTAGGACTGTGAATGTGTAGAAAATAGCTCTACAATACTTTTGTTTGGATAGTTTCCTTAGGTTTTAAAGTTTTAGAAAAATTTGCTTTTATTTTCAAATTTGATTCTTTTAATGACCATTGTAGCAGAGGCAGGCTTATACATGTGACATTTCCTGGTGCTGTGATCATATTACCAGTTACAAACTAGAATCAAATGAAAAACTGAGATAATGGTGAGTCCAGGAAGAAGAGTAGCTTAGCTTTCTTCAGTCACAGCAAATAGATGCACAGTAAAAGATTTAAACCTCAGAAAATTTACACTCTTAACATTTTTGGCACAAGAACAGTACACAAATCCCATGGCTGTTTTTGTCTCTATATTATGATTTCCGGTCCCACATCTATGCAGTCAGTTTCCATACCAAAGTGTTGTAGATAGATTCACTGACTTACTGCTATTACACAGCACTTATTTCTCCTTCTGCCGTTTTTACTCCAGTTGTATGTAATACTAGTGGACATAATAATTATTTGTTGTTGTGGTGTTGCACTGGAATATATTATTAGTTGATAGATAGACTGGTCTATGGTATTTGCAAGATCAGATTGCTGCTTCAGATAGCATAGGGTCAGAATTTTGTAACCAGCTTTTAAGAAACTCGCTTGTAGTTCACATCATGAAGTTTTATTTCAATTTTGACATACAGTGGAGCACGGATAATGTGTACATCTTGGGACCCACCAAAAATGTACTTGTAAAAAGATATACATATTAACACATGCATCCTTGGAGATGAAAAAATTGGGACTGACAACACTGTAATCCAAATGCCATGTTTATGTACTAAACATGTCTGTATTAAGTGTGCTCTTCTATGTATGTATTTTCATGTGACCACAAGTTTCCTGGTATTTGTGATCTGGTCATTCTAATTGATTTTGTTTGACCGACTTGACCACAGGGTTTCAGTGAAACCCTCCATGCTGTCTTCTGCCTTGCTGACAACGCTGTTGGTCCTCTGGCTCAGAGACCAGATGATATAGTACACATGTACTCAGGTCGCACTGTTGAAATCAACAACACAGATGCGGAGGGGAGACTTGTTCTTGGTGATGGGGTTTGTACTGTCACTTATTTTTTTTTAGAAATAATGTGAGACTAATTAATTTTATTTCACACATTCAGCGAATGTCTGTTTAAAGTGCTAGTTCAAGTGTTTAAAATTTAAGTCATTTGTTCATGCATAAGTGATGAAAATCTTAAAAAACTGGAAAGCAGCTTAGTTCATTTTCCATGGAATCAGTGAAACAAGGGGCCTATTCTTATTCTGAAACAGGCTTTATGACCTTCATATGTTTCTAGCTCAATGATGATTAGTTAGGTCTTTATTATAAATGTCATTCAGACTTTTATCTTCCATAATTGTCCCACAGGTATCTTATGCAGTGAAGGACTTGCGTAGTGACATCATAGTGGACATGGCCACTCTTACCGGAGCCCAGGGCATTGCTACAGGTAAAGCAACATGTTTGACTGAAATGAAGATTATGAGAGTAATACTAATATCATGTGTGAGAGAGGCATCTGGGGCAGTACCACAGAACATTTCCCTAAGTTAAATTTGTTGTTTACTCACAGAAATGTTTTCCTGCCATTTAGAAGCTTTCTTTGTTCTTTGGTCCATTGATGGACAACAACATGGAGGTCTGTGGCAGATGTGTTTAACGACAGTGAGTTAGTGACAAGATGATCTCCTTGCACAGCTATTTGTTCAGATTAGTAGATCTAGCAAAATGGAAAGAAAAATCATCAAATCATGTTCTGCCAGTAAAGTAGATCTTCTCTAACTAGAAAAACAAATTTCTCTTTAGTGTTGCATATGTCAGATTGTGCAGTCTGCTCATGGGAGATATTATTAGACTGAACATCAAGATTACATCTTTTTATTCTTGCCAATTTTTGAGAATGTTGGCAAACAGATATCACAAAGTAGATCTGCAGTTTTTAACTTCCAAATGGAATGTTAGCAAGCATGTACGTTACCCAGACCAGATATTTTTTCAGTTTTGCTGGAAGATGTCTAACCCTTTTACTCATATATTCATATACTTTTCTCCCCAGGTAAATATCACGCCAGTATTCTGACCAACAATGAGAAACTGGAGGAAGTCTGTGTCAAGGCTGGGCGTTCTAGTGGTGACCTGGTGCACCCTGTGCCCTACTCCCCTGAACTTCACAGTCCAGAGTTTTCCAGTGCTGTAGCTGACATGAAGAACTCAGTGGCTGTAAGTTGACTACATTTTATTATAGACAACTCTGACCTAGCAAAATTGAAATTTATTGAGAGGAGATTTTGATGAAACTACAGAACACAGTTGGAGTGACATATCAACAGGGATGCCAATTTTCCGGATAAATCCAGATTTTCGGATTTTTCAGTGTTTTTAGTGGCAGGTAGCAAAATCTGGATCATCGTTTTGAGCAGCAGGGTAATAATCTGGCATTACTAGGATAAGATTCATGAAAATGAAATACGCAAAGGACTAATTGCATGGAAGCCAGAAGTTCGATTATTTTTCAAACTTCCCGAATGCGTGCGCACATGCAAGGTACAAGTAAGCGTATCCCAATATTGTGCCCAGTTGTGCCACAAATGCGATCAGAGGAATACCATTGCTATATCTAGCACTTGTACTCATGGGGAGAATAATGCTTTGAATTAAATAGTGTAATCAGTGCACTTAATCATAATTCATGGAAAGTCAGTGATGTAAAATGAACAGTCCTACTCTGAATCCATTGCCTTCTATAACTTATGGATTGTGGGACAGGGGTGATAAGGAAATGGATGAATGGAAGTTTGACAATCAGAAATCAGGGGGATGTGCTGGACAGATCCATGAAAAACAAGTTTAAGTGACAGTGGCTCAAAGAAAGAGACAACAATAATAATTTATATTCTGATTACATATATAAGCTAAAAGACGATGGATACATGTAATGCACCCTGTGCAGTGATAAACTACAGCACAGCGGGAAAGAAGGCACCCAAGCTCCACACTTCAAGGAATTGTCACATCATAACAGTACGATTCCGGCGAGTTTCAAGGACATTAGAGAGAGAGAGAGAATGCAGCCAAGTCTTCAACAGCTTTTTTTTTTTTTTTTGTGAACTTGGCGTAAACTATTGGATCCAGCTCAGTCTGAACTCTGCAAGTTAAAGCACTACTCATTTGTGCATATTTTATCAAGACCAAATAAGAGATGAGAAATGTGCATTATGGTTAAAGAGATGGTAAAATAATGTCCATCTTATTTAAATTTCACGGTGGTGTATTTTGAAGTGTAATTATGAAATGATAGGTTAGATTTTTATCTTAGGTGACTGTTTGCGGTTCCCACCCCTGACTATGTCTATTTCTTGCTGTGTGTAGGTATATTTATTTATATAAATTATATCAAGCGTTTGTGCAGAAGAAATTTAGGTTATATAGACATAATTCTAAAGTTAACATGTTTTTATACTTTTTGGGGTTTTAACCCTTAACGTGATAACCGCATGAAATCGTGTGGCGCCTAACCCGGTCACCAATGATGAGGTCATTAGCTTTTGTCGGGTCGCGGGTGATAACTCCACGAATTCATGCAAGCCCCCATGTGGCCTGCCTGTGATGACTCCACGATATCGTGAAAAATCATACGTCAGTCACTTTAAATAGATTTTACGTCGGTATCCAATTCCCCTACACGAAAATAGACTCATCCAATGAACTCGGCAGAAAATTTCCTTTCGAATGGTGTATGGTGACCCCATTTAGGTCAATTAGGAAACACACGTGGGCAGGGATTCTAAAGTCTTTGCAATGGCAGGCGCGAATAGTAGTAGTGCATTTCGCAGAAACGTTTTTCAGGAGCTGTTTGGCGAATTTAGCGGTGCAGCTTCACAAGTTGGCCTTTTATTATTATCATTATTATTATTCTTGTAAATCATACACACATGTACCACAAACACTGTACAAAACAACAAAATGCAAACAAAATGTATTTTTTAAAACATATTTTAATTCAAGAATTTGACAAAAAACAATATTAAAATAAAATTCATCCATTTTCAAAGACATTTTGTTTATTAAGTTGTATTGAAATGTTACAAGTCAAAACTCTGTGAATATTTTTGTGAGTACATCCCATGTCGTGTCCTCATCCCCCAAAAATTGCATCACTGGTGGCCCAGGCTGTGATAGAATTAGCATCACTGGTGGCCAAGTAGGTCACCTCATGAATTCGTGGGGTTATCACTGGTGGACCGTGGCAGGATGTAGGGGTCATCACGGTAAGGGTTAATGTTTACTTTAGCGCTTTATAATTGTGAAAAATGATTTAAAATTAAAGACACCTCAGACAAATTTTTTTTCTGTCAAAAATTTTGATATGCTGTGCTCTCGCCCAAGTTTTCAGGATTTTTTTTTGGTCTGGCATTGGCATCCCTGTGTCAAACATCTGCTTAACCAGAATTCCTGTTTGGAACAGGGAACTTGAGTCAGAACCAGTCTGACTGAAACTGACTTGATATTCTTTGTTTTGTTTAATATTTTATACAGTTTTGGTGTCTTACCTGAAGGACATCAGTAACTTTGTAACAACATTTTTTGAGCAAACTACGAATGTCAGGTGAAAGTTTTCACCTAAATCGCTTATTGGTGTTATCAGTAATCTAATGTGAACATGCACCACTATTGAGCGTTGTCAGAATTCTAGAGGTATTTAAGTATCTTTTACAGTCCCTGGTTGATTTGAACTCAACCACTGACTTTTGGTGTGTGAAATTTTCTGTGATTGCTCAGCACATTACATAAACTAGGATTTTGTACTAGCATTACAAAGGATACCTCAAGTGAACCCTTGTTATGACTCGTGTGTGTTTTCTATGTTTGACAGGATCGTAGCAATGCCCAGGTATCATGTGCAGGACTCTTCATCATGTCTCATTTGGGCCAGGACTGGCCAGGAGTATGGCTCCATGTGGATATAGCTTCTCCTGCTTATTCAGTAAGTTAGCAGTAAGTTTGTGGTGTATCCTCAAATATATGGATACCTAATATGCAATGTGTGTGAATCTCATGCCTAGCACTATTACTGTTAGTCATCTGTTCATCTTCTGGAAAGACCCCAGCCACCAAGCTACCCTTTTTTTTTTTTCAAGTAGATGTGTGGCTGTTTATAGACATCTAGCTGATTCTGAACTGACAGCATGGCAATGGGTGCCGACACAGAGGTCATGGGTTCAGTTCCTACCACATTACTTTCTTTCCCTCTTTCATTTTCTCTGTGTATTTATCTTCTTGGACGCTGTCCCCTTTCTCCTATTCTGTGTAAACATCTATTTGTGTCCTCTCACTCTCCAGTTCTGCTACTAAGTGCTTAATGTTGATCTTGTACTACACCTTAAATTTTCTTATCGCAAAAAAGAGTACTTTATGCGGTGGGCAATCTACAGCAGTGCTTATAAGAACGAACCTGAGCAAGTGTATGGACTTATCCCTTATATCTCTCGCAGGGAGAGAGAGCTACAGGCTATGGCGTGGCCCTACTCACAAGCCTCTTTGGAGACCGTTCACTCAACCCTCTCCTCCGCCTGGTGGGACCAACAGGTGCCGTCAACAATGGAACTGCCATGGAGCAGGATGAAGAGGATGGGCCAAAACGTCCTAAACTAACGTAAGGCTTTTCCTTCTTGCTAGATTTTGGCTTACTGTGATGCTTCTATGTCTAGCATTGTGCATGAAATGTTAATGTATTTTATACTTATCTAATAGTGTTGTGTAAGAGACATAGGCCAAGGCAAAGTAGGTGCAGCTAGTTGGAAACTGAAGATGCAGGTTTTTGAAATTACAGATTATTACATTGGAGCCTCTATATTAAGTATTCATTGATTAAATATATCTTGTTACTAAATATGAGTTTCATATGCATGGATTCATAGTCATTCTATTATTTGATTATTCAGATGAGCCTTGATATTGAGTATTCCTCATTGTTTTCTCTGTACACCAAAGGCAAACTTTATATTGAGGGATCTACTGTAATTTGATGTACTAATAGTTTAGGAGGAGCCATTTGAAGCAGCGCTTCACATAAAAAAAAATCTGCTGTCAAAAGAAAAATCAGAGAGAACTTCCATGATGTTTGTGAATGGCAAGATGTTACTGATTAAGACCAAGACTAAGAGTGCTTTTGTATTTTACACAGACAATCACTAGTCATGAGTTTCTTTGTTCCATTCAATAAATGTGAAAATGGTTGCTGCCGACCTACAGGGAGAGCGGAGAGGATAATGATAAGCCATCAGTGAAAAGCTGTAATAATTCACAACACTTTGAATGCTACAGTAGCTCATAAAGACCTCAGTAAATGGAAATGTTGAAGGTTATTTTCACCATGGATGGTATGTGAGATGTAATGAAACTGGAAAGGCATTCTGCTGATGGCACTCAAAGTGATCCTGTCTTTTGCCCCGCCCTGTCCTTCCACACTGTGTTGTTCTCACCTTCTAAACAATTTACAAGCCTAAGTACAGTGGAACTCTGATAACACCCTATTTCAGGCCAAGATTCTGAGTATGTGTTTCTAGAAGTTCTGTGTCAACCAGACTGCTTTTTATACAAAACAAGGTATAAGGAACTGTTGACGGAGTGTTTAAACCTGGGGATTGTGTTCAAGAATGGTTGTGTTAACGGAGTCCACTGTAATTTAGATTAACCTAACTCACTGTTTTCTTTGTCTAACCTTATATTGTAATCAAAGTTGTCCTCACATTTTTTTCTATTTATTTCTGTTTATCATCCTGTATTGTAAAATCTGTTGATTCAGCACAAAAATCCAGGACTGGGAACCTTTTTGTGTACAGCAAGGCAGTGTTATAAACAGTGTTATAAACTAAATGAACTGGTGGTGCTTTGTGTTTTGATTTCATGTCAGTGCCTGTTGTAGTTGATGGAAGTTATTTACAGCATTAACACATAACTGGAAGAAATGAAAATGTATTTTGACATAACTTCAACACAGTTGGTCACCTAGGTCATCAGTTAAGCAATGGGCAGTAGACCCCTTTGTTGGCTGCTGTTGGAATCAGATTGTTATTGTCTGTGAACATTAATGCATGTCCTACATAGACTTACCACCTTCCAAACAGTCGGTACCGAGAAACCTCAGCATCATATTATTAAATAGATATTATAGTTGATTGGTCACTCTTGTATAGAATAATTCTGTCAGACCACGCATAGGCTTGATTTGCAACAGAATGAAATGAGCTATTCTCTGCTCCAATTATCAGCAGAGTAAATATTACAAACAGCCATTCTTTATTAAGTCTGTATTTTCTGTATTTTGTTGATATAGATTACAAAGGTTACCAATGCAGTTTCTTTAACGGTTTTTTTCTTAAGTGTAATGAAGTGAGATCAGGGTTGACCATTGTAAGTAACCTCATATCATTGTTTTGAATTTATTGCTTTATCTTCGCAGTGCCCTCAAGCAAAATACGGTAACTTAAATATTTCCTGTGGAGTTTCTTAAAGAAGGTTTTTGTAAGTTTGCAAACTGTGCTCATGAAAGATTCATCGCTTGCAGGCAATATTTCCAGTCAGATTGCCAGCCGAAAGCCTTCTTTGCATATCACCATCACTATTTTGTCACGTGTTTATAATTTGTATAAGATTTGTCACTAGAGGTCGGTGGCTGGATGTAACCACTCTGTGTACTACAAATTTTGTCTTATGAAATCAATATTAAATCTTGAAGATCACACTCTTATAACTGGTTATTGATCATTTTCTGACAGTCAGTAAGAGACTGCTAGCATGTAGCAAATTGGTTTTGTCACCCCAGTTATTGCCAGCAAATAATGCAAACAGAATATGACAGAAGTCAAATGGGGAACTATGTCTCCATAGGGAATGGCATCTACAGCCTCTCTAAGTTAATGAGCATAAAAATCTTTTCAGGAAGTTGTGACTGTGAGAACAAAAATTGATGTCACATTATGTTATTCACATCACAGCAGTTCGATCTACATGTCACTGAACTTGTAGTGAATCAATGTGTGGTTGGGATATTAGTAACCAGTTATAGAAAATGTGTCTTCAGCACCTCTGCCCACCTTTCTATACTGTCTTATAATGGGGCAAGTTAAAATATTTTGTCATTTTCTAGATGTGTCTTTATTGTCAACATGATGAACCTCATATTATTTTTTAAGTTCTGAGTTTTTTTACTTACTTATGACATAGTCATAGCATGTACATTTCAAAGCATATTTCAGCTCAGTTGAGCAATTTGATAAAAAACATGCAACTCAAGGAAATAACAGTATTACCATCAGCTTCATAACCTCACTATCAATATTTGTATTGCCATATAGATGAGAAGCTGACCGTGTAAATCTGCTGTTCACTAGACTGTTAGATGAGGTACGCAATCCCGCAGGTTTCACACTGACTTCAGCTTCAAACCAAGCGGGCAAAATATCGTGCTGACTTTTAGAGATAGTAGAGATCTCTTTCATTTAGACCGGCAATTTCAACATGGCCGACACCTTTGCTCTCCATTTTGGAGGCATTATGGTCAAGTGAGATGGGGGACCTGCTGACATGCAAAAATACATTTGTAGGATGTAAAATGTGATCATGATTGTTTACCTAGGAATTGAGACAGGTTGGTTGTGTCTATTTATCATGCTGACAATTGATTTTGATTGTGGAAATGGAAACATTACTATCTTGCAGAAATAATTTTTCAGTTTACACAGTTTTTATCCAAGATGTTTACAAAATTGGTGAGTGGATGATGTTGAGGTTTTCACTCTACAGTCCACAAGTGGCATTGTCATTGTTTGGAGGCTGAAGGCTTTTGTACCAGACACACCATATAGGAGGTTTACATGCTCCCAATTTTCTTTTGTATTTTGACTGCAGAATATTGGAACCACAGCTGATACATCATTTTACTTTTTGGGCATGCAGTTGTCTTCCCTGTCACCTCTAAAGAGTGCTATTCTGCAGTTGCACGCCAAACCTTTCCAATATTGAGTAATCAAAATATGAATGAAACTTGGAATCACGTGAACTCCCCTTAAGTACCATTTTTATCATTTCATTTTTATAACTTAAATGGCATTTTAATGTGGGATAATTGAAAATTGGAGAGGGTGGATGTAAATTGTAATCATATCATCACATCCATTCATGTGCTCTTCTATTAAGGGGGAAATGTGGCAGCTGAAAACGCCCAAAAATGAGAAAAGAACTGAGTTTTGGTTTCTTTGTATTTTTGTCTTTTATGCATTGTGAGTTCATATATGGCAAGCTTAGACACCTAATGTCTTTCATGAACTGCAAGTACATTATTTCAGTTTCAGTGTCTGTAGAGCATTTGTTTTGCAATTAACTCAGTAACTTGTGAATGGATTCACATGAAATTGGACACAGGTCTTCTTTATTATATTGTCAAAATAATAATGCAGTGAATTTTTGATGTCTTGTGAAAGCTTTGATTTCCTATTGCTGTCACTTTCATCATTTTGCCAAGCTGTGGGTCTTGGCAAGATATTCATACTTAAGAAACCAGCATGGCTGCCATTACCATAGCAATTTATATTTTTATGGATTTGATAACAATTTTAGAAATAGTTTTTTGGTGCCTATTTTTTATGTATACTCTCATTAGAGTCAGTCCATAAAGAGCTAATTTAGTTATCAGTTGTTGCTCCTCCCCTTAAGGTAAGCTGTTGTGCTGCACAACATTGAACATGATTGCTAACTCCCAAAAGCAATTGCATAGAGACAATAATACCTTGTGGCAAGTAGCTTGAATACACTCATCTTGTTACTGGAGAGCGTGAGCAGAAATAGGGGGAGGGAGAGGCAAAGAGTTCATTGTAATAAGGAAATGTGATTTCACCAGTAGTAGGAAGGGGCCTGAATGAGTATGTGTGTTTAGCAGAATTATGAAATTTGTGGGACAAATTATCCAGTACTGTCATAAAGAATACCAGTGAATTCATTTTTTCAGTGATAGTAATTGTGCTTAAGTTTCATGGAGGCAGTCATTGACACAGTAGTCGTTTATGTGTTGTGCTGTTAACTATAATATCTGGTTTTATGACAAACAGATGTTTTGGTGGGTTTTTTTTAGTACATTGTCAGCATCATTGATTGTTAAATGCCGTAACCAGTTTAAAAAAAAAAACAACAACATAAATTCTGATTATTTCATCACAATGCTTTATGCTTGGGTATGCATATATATATATAAAATGAGATTTTCTTCCCTTCATCCTTTTTCTCCTGTGCTTTGGTCTTTTTATGTTGATTGATGGAACTAGAATCTTTGCACTCCAGACAGCTCAGGCTGCATTTGTTCTGTTCCACAATTCAAAACCCAGTAAAGAGTCTGTCTACTAATTGTCTCTGTTGTTGTCTGGGTATAGAGCCTTTTGGCGTGAATGCCTGCAAGATTGCATCCTCTTTCCTCTCCCATATATCCATTCATATCTGATATTTGATTCAGGTGGTGTTCTTTTCATTCCATCAGTACCTGCCATTTACCTGCTTGTCTGTCCACACTGCCATTTCCTATGACACCAGAATTTCTTTGATTTCCATCACTCGTTCTCCAACAGCAATTTCTATTCCCCTCAAGCTATGTTGGGAGTCGGTTATTTTCACAGCATGGTTGGTTCATATTCTGTCACTCTTTTTTTATCATTTCATTGCCTTTATGGCAGCTTCAGCTTCTGTCCTCCTTGAAAGTTGTTATACTGTACACCATAGAAGCCCCAGCAGCTAGTCTATGTCTATGTGTATGAATAGTTTCCCACAAAAACATGGAAGTCCCGGCCATTTTGATCCCAGACAACTTGAATTCTGCAAACTTTCATACATGGTTTTATGTAAACAAAAAGATGCGGCTGTCTCAGCAATACTTGACAAGCTTTCTAAAACTCTACTTGGGACCATTGGTTTTAACTGCCAGGACATTGGTTCGCAAAGCTTTGTACTGGTATTGTCTACAAAAGGATATCTATATACTGTATCCACATACTGGACATGGGACATAGACTGAACTGGGCAGCCTTGGCTCCATAAATTACACAGCACCAGTGGCAAATTCTGAACAAGTTTTTTTTTATGATGCAGTTGTCATGATATTGCAGAGTTCAAAATATCCTCTTAAGCTAGTCCTGACAGATTTTACCACTATCAGGTACATGAGTGTGGTTAGAATATCATAATATTTAAAGTGACAGGGAATGTTTGCATCAATATTAGATACTCTCGAACATGCTTATTATGAGGCTGAGGGATGTCCCAAAATATTTCCTATGACGCATATTTCATAATATTCATTGGACTAATCTAAGCTGCTAATACTTTAAGACTTATAAAGTATTTTGGAATCACTGAAGTGTTGTGTAGACCATTTTTGTAATAAGCATGTTTGAATGTATTTTGGAGAAACACTAAGCAGTCTCATGTGATGGTTTAACCTTGTGATATTTGAGGGTGAATGACTAACTCAGAATTGCTCGACTTATTGAGTGACTTTTGTGGAAGAGCTGGCTGGTAAGAGGATGAAGAATAAGCACAGCAGTTATGAGCACAAGAATGCCATACAGTATACACGTACAATGTCTGCATGATGATTACGGGTCTCACTGTCACTCTGATGAAATGTAAACATGTTGGGACCATAAACAAGAGATTCATTGTTAACATTCAGAAATTATCCTCACATAGACTACAACTTTTGCATGAAATTCATAAACATACAAATCAAAGGCAAGAGATGATCGTCTTTACAGGAACAACCACTGGACAAGCTTGACTGGCTAAGATGATAGGTTGTGTAACTGGTGTGATCACAGAGCAAAAGGCAGAAAAGTGATTTACCAGTGTGGGCTAGAGCGGCCCTGAGGATCCCTTATGTAACAGCCCATCACTTTGCGATGTGCATATAAGCAAAGTGATGAAAGGAGTAGGCTTGATTTGCCCTGTAGATCCCTTGTGTAACTACACAGGTAAGCAAAGGGACAAAAGGTAGCCAAAGTGATTATTTCATGTCTTACACATGTTCCTTTGGTGCGCAAAGCAAACAGGCAGTGTGACTGAGCATAATAGTAACAATTTACTTAATTCCTGTTAAAAATTGTGTGAATGAATGGACATTTCTTTCTAAATCATTTCCAAGGAATCATTTTGCTTACATAGGGCATCCCACTCATGCGGGTTCCGAGTTCCCTTGTATTATTAAATACCAACTCTGCATCTTCATTCTAGTCCATTACATTTTTTTGAAAACGTGTTATTTCACTGCCCACACTTTATGTCCTTATTTCATCCAAGTGTTACCTAAAAAAGAAAGTGATGTTTTGGTTTTCTTGCTAAACATTTTCTGTATGTTTGAAGATTTATATTCAGACATAAGCAGCTCAGTAATCTGGCAATAGAACTTATCTCTTAGCATGAAGGGTTATAGGTTCTAATCCAGTCAGTAGTGGGTGTCTCTCTGAGTAGTTTTAGCAGTGGTTAAAAGGCATTCCTTTGATGACAACACAACAGGGGGTATAAGTCATGTCAATGCACAAAGGGACATTAAAATCTGACTCAAACATAGGACATTCAAATTTAGCTTCTGGATAGTGTGGCTTTATGGGCAGTTATGTGTATGCTTACCTCATCAAAGTAAGAAAGATAAAACATTTTGGATTTTTACACTTTGTCAAGCCAGTATGAAGGTTATGACTCACTGTCATATCAGGTTATAGATGTTCTTGCAAGAGTGCATGTATTGGATTTATGTGTGGCAAATTTTAATATTTTTATGACAAATTTGATGTAATACCGTATGTATGTATGAGATGTAAAGGGCTTTGGATGTTTTGTAAACACATTGTGTGTCACAAAGGATGTTCCCTGCCCGCTTCATGCTAGAGTGATTTAAACCATTTTATTTGTGCGTTCATCACCTGAAGCATACATGTACCCTGTAAACAAATAAAGCATCCATTCAAATCTTAAAGTTTGTTGCATTTTAATCAGAGTTTCTTGTAATTGTATGTCTTGTTATGGAGTGATGATTGGGCCATGTGAGTGAGTCTGTATCATATCCTCTGTGGATCCTAGCAAATATTTCTGCAAAAACACTGTGACCACAACTATTGCCCAACACAATCTCCTGCCTAACACACAACACTTCAACGGTTCCAATTCTTTGTTGGACAACACTCAACTTGTAATGCACCCTCAGTGGCTTGGCTGGAGGATAGATGTGACATCAGAATCCGCTGTATTGTGCTTACATGTGTGGTTTTTGCTACCTTTGCAAAAATCAACATATGAGGACAAATATGAACTAAATTCGGGGGGAAGGGGGAATTGAAGACTACAACTTCATCACTGCCATGTAAAGTAGGCTACAGGTAGTTTAAACCTGAGCAAGTGACCACCTGCATATCGCAACGTTATGCTGTAGTGACTGGGTTTTAAGGACAACATGTTCATATTTTCTACATGTTTCACCTGCATATAACGACCATCTATCTGATGTATCCACAACCACTACTTTTTCACATGTCCCAAATCACAAACAACAGAAAGAAAAACATCATGCAAATTGATCATAAACAGATAATCTGAAACCTTGTAATGGCTACCGAACGGTTTTGCGGCCAATCGAACGATTTATAGGGATAGCTATCTGCTTTACTGCCTAAAACTCCACAATATTTTTTCATAAATGTCCACCCCCGTATACGTTTCCTTCGCCCGAGCGCTTCCGAGAAAATGCAGCTTGAAAGTTGGGATTTTCACACCCTGCGGGCCGCCATAACTGGTCGTCCAGTCAGCGCGGGAGTGAGGCGTGAAAAACTAGAGACAAACTAGTAGTAGTCGTTATGCAAAGAATTTATCCACCTGCAATAACTTTCGGTGGCTCTAAATATTATGCCCTTTTTATTCATTTATCGTCGAGAAAAGTCTTTTGTTAAACTGTGTTAACAACTGCCCGACTTTGATCGCAGTGCTGTAACCTTAGAAAAGAGAGAATTAATATTTGAGAAAAAGGAACGTCTGTCTGACTACTGTTTGCGTCGCTTTAATCCCTTTATTGATGTTTGCACCGCCTTTGTGTTGTTGTCTGCTATGTGGTTTAGTGAACTCTCACTGGTCTAAGATTCTGACAATATAAAATTATCATTTGCTTGAGGAGCACTTTCAGATAATTTAGACGCCGCCACAGTCAAATTCTCTGTATTTAAGAGCGGCGCTAGATGTGTCACTAGTCATAAATCAACCATAAGGTTTTCGAGAGCATGTCAGAAAGGGAGAACATCGACGTGAAAATTATTTTGATCTTATTTTGGTCAGAGATGACCACGTGAGTATTTTTGACGATACCCGTGAAAACTTCTATAGTTTTGAAAGAATGAATCGGTCTTCACTATCAGGGAGGGGAATGAGATAGATCCTGGTATGAGTTGCGTGGGCACAATTCCAGGGATGAAAAGAGGGAAAGAGAGAGAGACGGAGTTAACGCAAGGAACAATAGGGTGGTGGGACGAGAATCTAGGAGAAAACAATAACCAAAAAAAAAAAGACTAGACGCTAATGGAGAGGGAGAGAGAGAGAGAGAGAATATTTAAGATGCTTTCTTCCCCTGAGCACTGCCGTCTTGCTTTTTTTTCCTTAGCAACTCAGGCTCTCACTTTCTCTTATTGCTTCTTATCCCTCCCCCCTCTCTCTCTCTCTCTGTCTCCCTCTCTCTCTTTCTCTCTCAACCCCAAAGACATTGTAAATGTAATGTCTTTGCTTCACCCATGTAACTACTCACCCATTTATCCCCTCTCTCCCCCTCCCCATCTCGTCCCTGTTGCTATGCTAAACTTACATGGCATATCCATGCTCATTGCTATGGTCCATTTTATTTTACTTGTTGATCGTGAAGACTGGTTCTTTCTTTCCAAGCATAAAAGATTTCACACGTAAGCCTATTCTCAAAATTATTCCCGTGGTCGTCTCTGGCCAACATTAGGGTGTCAAACTATTTCGGCATGCCAGCTGTGTGACCGGCCCTTCGAAGCATGTTGACTGTTATAACTAGTGATGCAACTAGCACCGCCCCTAAGCGCAGAAAACACTGCTTGAGACAGTAGTGAACCGTCAATCAAGTCCTGCCCCGCTTTGCGACGTCTTGATAATCTAAATGTGCCCCTCAGGCAAATGATAAATACATGTAGTACAGTATCAGAATCGTAGACCAGTGAGAGCTCATTAAGCAATACAGGTTAAAAAAAAGGGCAGACGACCATCCACAGGCTATGCATACATTGATAAAGTGACTCATTCAGTGCTCAGACAGATGCTCCTTTTATCAAACATTTATCCTTCCTTCTCTAAGATTACAGCACCGCGACCAAAGTCGGGCACTTGTTCACATTCTTCAGCAAAAGACTTAATGATTATAGTCCATATGAAAAAAAAATGCATAAAATTTAGTACCAGGGAAAGTTATTGCATGTGGATAATTCTCTTCGCACAACGACTGCTAACTTGTCTCTTGATTTTTGACGGCACGCCTCATTCCCGCGCTGACTGGACGACCGGTTATGGCGGTCTGCGCGGTGTGAAAATCCCGACTTTCAAACTGCATTTTCTCGGAAGCGCTCGGGCGAAGAAAACGTATAAGGGGGTGAACATTTATGAAAAAATATCGTGGATTTTTAAGGCTGTGAAGCAGAAAGCTACCCCTGTTTCTTTAGAAGGGATTCTTTCTAGCATAGCTATAAAATTGGTTTTCCTAACTTGATATACGGCAGCGTCAAACCTTCCCATTATGCGCTTGATTTGATAACTTGAAAACAAGAGAATTTCCTTCTTCTCTAAATGCATGACAAATGAACCAACCTGTGTGAGACGGCCACCTGTCTGGAGCAATTGTCTTCATAGGGTTCGCACACGACTACTTCTGAACAATGCGGCATTTTCGAATACATGGGTCTCGACATCTGCCTCAGGAATAGCGATGCCAATTTTGGTGGTCAGTGCATGTATTGTAATGTGCTGACTGTGAGCTAATGAACACAGCTAAGTATGGGCAGTTGTGTACTAGGGTCACGAGTAAACATTAGACTTACACGTGTAGTGGTAGCACCATCAGACTTGCAAGCTGAGAGACCTTAGTGTCGATTCCCAGTAGGGGCAGGAACTTTTCTTTGGTATTTTTTCGACCGTTCTTCTCAAACTTTCACGATAATTTGGTAAAATCGCTAGAATAGTCACGCATTTCCCAAGATAATATGAAATAGCATAAAGAAAAAAAAGTCAGTTTGGGCTCACATTTAATATAATTCAATTTTGCATGCCTTTTCGCCTGGTTTCATAAGGATGGTAGGAAACTTAACAAAACACCAGTGTGTCTCAATCTCTTCCGTTTTCCACCATCTAGTATCTGTCATTTTTTTTTTGTTCCGGTAATACTTCCTGATTCTTCATGGACAGTGCAGATGATAAGCCTACAGCCAACTCCGGTTAATTGCCGTCCGCATATTCACAATGTCTGCTTGGTCACATGATTTGCAGATAATAATAATAATATAATGTTTGATTGGATGTTGCCTAGATAAACAATATTGGATCTTGTTTATTTTCTTTGCCCAAACATCCCTGGATAACGACAACATCTCTTAATCGCAACAGTTTCTCTGCGCCCGCGGAGTTGTCATTACGCGGAGTCCGCTGTAACGCGCCTCGATAATCTTCCCTGGACATAGCCCCTTTAGAAACCTTGACCTTCGACCTAATTCAACAAATAGGCCTCGCCGGTGTTTTGATTAGTCTCACTCAAGAGTCAAGACAAGGCACCGAGTGTCCAGTTGAGGACAAAGCTGATTTCTGGTTGACATTCCTTCGTGACCATTGTTGGCAAGACTGTTTAAATACAACGGAGTGTCAACACTGACGAGGGAGGCCTAATTTAGTTATTTACCTTGATAGCAAGAAGGGCATTGGTTGTAGCAGTTCTAAAGGCTGTTGCAGTCTTAAAACGTAGATCTAGGCTTTAGGCCCTAACGATTTGAGTGAGTAAACAAAGCGCATGCCACAAGGATACCAGTAGATCTAGACAGAGACATAGTTTCAGTGACAAGAGGACATACTGGCATTGATTCGGGAGGATTTCCATATCTGGTAACTGGCGATAAGGAGTTACCCTCGCTTCGACTGATGCTCCTGTCTCAATGGGCATTAGTCTAATGAAGGGTTAAGGGTAGGGTTAGAACTAGGGGGNGGGGGGGGGGGGGGGGGGCAGGGTAAGGGTTTGGGTTGTATTCGTATGTTATTCGCAATTGAGGTACTGACCGCAGTTGTAGGAGTTACCACATATGGAAATCCTTCCCACAGACCCAGTGTTTCCTGCACCAATGACTTGTAACGAGGCAGCTTTCCCCACACTACGTACAGTTGCCTGAATGACTAACCATTGTAAGACCTTGCAATAAATTGGGTATACATTCAATTAATTTAAGAATTTGAGTGATATTGCTGTATTTGATGTTATGATTGATCCACTATTTTTACATCAGTTCAGCATGATTTTACATTCTTTATATATATTTTATGCTCATAGAGAGAGATTTTTAAGACTATAGTTTCCAATTAGGTATTTTCAGCTCCATCACGTGACCTAGGAAATCTTGCTCACACGTTGGTTTGTTTACATGCTCTGCTTATGTATGATTACTCGTCATTTATCAAAATAGCCTAGCAATCCCTAGATCATGTGGTGTAATTGACCCGTCTGAAAATACCTTATTGTCCAGATAGCCCATAGCGAGTATGACATGGTTTCATCTTCGCCTTGCAGTGCATGGTTACATCAGCTGCCTGTGTGCCTGTAGGCATGTGGTCATGCGCTCTTACTCACTGACGGCTGAAATCAAGTGATCGAATGTAAACATTTTTTTTTTCCTTTTTTTCTCCTTTTTTTCTCCTTTTTTTCCTACAGAAGGACAAGACATTACTTGTACTTGTAGAGACTTAGATAGGGAAACATTTTACTGATCATCATGTTGCACAATTTTGAGACAGTAAGCAATAATATTACAGCTATTAGTGTCAGTCTTTGAAGAAAGCAAAGAAGAACTGAAGCATTCTCACTTCCTCAAACTGCTCTCCTCATTGACTTCCTTCCGACATCCTCCCTCGCCTCTTGCAACGCTTCCCTTTTCTTTCCTACCCTGCTTTCACATTCATTCTCCTCCAGCCAGTTTAAAGGGTTAGCTGACACTCACTGACAGTTTGACTGTCCTGTCATTGGTAAAATAATACTGATAATGCAAAGTCTCGCTTTGCTCAGATTGACAGCTTCTGAGCTCAGATCAGTACATAATACTGTAGTCAGATTTAAAGTGCTTTTCAGCTTGATCGAGTTTGATATGCAGTCAACCATCATCTTGAGCATTATTGTCTGCGTTTAGGGGTGATGCTAGTTACGTAAGATTAATAAGAAGTAATAAATCAACAAACACATTTAGGGCTTTCCTCAGGCTTTGATCCCACTGACACAGCCTTGACACACTGTCACTAAATTTGTTTTTGACACCTTTGTCAATCAGAGATGACCACAGGAATAGTTTGTTGAATACTTTGAAATCTTTTGTTGGCACTTATGCAAGAAGCTTCCAATGAAACAATTGTTTGTGGGAATGCAAATAAAAGCATGAAGAATAGCAGGAGAGGGGGGAAATTCATATGCAGGAAAATATTTTTAGTTCACTGTTTTCCTCTGACCCACCCTTAGTATTATGCCATTCTTATAAATACATTTATGGCTTGACACTCCTTCTTAAGTCAAAGTACCTCCACAAGCACTACATTCAAGTACATAGCTGTGTTCAATAGGGTTCTATCATTTCTCTACTGGGCTGACATGTTTACATTAGGACCTACTGCCAGGGCCATAAGAATAAGCTGCTGCTGTCAGTTGAAAGCTATTCTTCAGATAAGAAATATTTTATACTAGTCTTACACAATGAGAAGGGAGAACTTTTAGGCATGGGTGCTTTAACCAAAGGCTTGCATGAAGGTAAGACACTATGACCTGTGGTCAGCAAGCAGAACATCCGGAGTGCTGGGAAGGTGAGAGGCAGGATCCTATGCATATATATTCTGGTTTGGTCATTTGATAAGAGTTTTCATTCCTTCTTTTTTATAAGTTTATTTTGGAGACATTGGTAAGACAAACATCTTGTATTCTGCTTGTATTCAGGCTGTCTTGAGTGTCATCTCACTCACTTCATAAGACATTTCCATTGTTGCCTCAGTCTCCTTTCCAGCCACCATCAAAGAATGAGCCACTCTTGAATGGCTTCAGGAGAGAAGGTTGGAACAGTTATGACAATTAAGTTTGGAGGGACCCTCTGGTCTGACCACATATTCCATAACATTCATGGCTTTGTTAGACAACTCTTGAAACATCACTGGAGGGACTGACATTACAAGGAATGATGTCAGTGGCTCCATGAGGATTTTGTTCACAATATTATTATATTTCTTGGTTCTCTTTATCGTTCAGGTTACACACCAGTCATTCCCAGAATCTGTTTTACAAGTGTGTTAAGTGAGAACTTGAGAAAAACACAACACACACGGCATAGTTCACTATATGATGGCATCTCAACCAGTCCATCTTTATTACTGGCCAACTTCTTTCTATTCTCAGAAGGTAAGATAAAGTAAACTTTACTCAGATCTACCTCTTAGACAGACATTAATTTGCTCAGGATATGTAATACTCAAGGTTGTTAATCAGAGTTCTTGAAATTGCGCTACAAGTACTCACTACTTCTATTTTGTAAAGAGTAGAGTAATTAATTACTTTTTTTGGCAAAGTAACATCTTTGTAATTAATTTTTTAAAAATTGGTAATGAGTACTTGTAATTTCCACTCCTTTTTCAAAATAGCTTTTCTATTCTTTTAAATCGCCAAGAATCTCTGGTTCTTGGTTCTTTAACTGCCGCAAGGTTTCTTTGTCAACCTAACCATTCTTAACCACCTGGTCAACGTTTTTTGTCAAGGTAAACAGTGACGGACAACTCCATGATACAATGGTCATGTTTGCTCCTTGTGTAGAAACAATATTACAGATCTGGACATCTGGTGTAATTAAAGGATCTGTATCACTTCATAACAATTGCTCCTCAAAATGTTTGTTACATTATACTGCTTCTGAATTACACCCTGAATTAAATGGTAACACAGAAATGAAGATTAAACAAACCATACAGTGACTGCAAACTGTGAGGAGATTAACAACATTTCTTTCTTTGATTGTCATATTGCTGTGTCTTTTTGATAGTGGTGCTCAGCCTTTGTGCTGGATTTGCTCTTTCTGCATGAGCATAATAATGCGAAGACTTAGTAAAACCGCATAGCTCACAACCATTTTTGTGTAAGTGTGGTTTGTAAGGCAAACAAATATAAGCCCAGAGACCAAATAAGTGGATAAGAATAGAGGCATGTCATCGTCTGAATAGATGTAACCAGGCACAGATCAAGAAATGTTATCTGAAAGAGGAGGGGGGATGGTCGGATGGAGGGGGCTTGCAAGCGAGCCAAATAGGCGTGCTGGCGGGAACGAAATCATTGAGATTCCAAAGATCTAAAAGGGGGTTTTGCAGAAATTTTTTAAAAATGAAAAACAAAACAAAATGAACAATTTGAGGTCATTTCTACCTGAAATTATGTGAATATTTTAACATCAAGATTCCTTTATTTTAAGGTGGTTCATGCTGACCAGTGGGGGGTGGGGAGGGGGGGACACTTAGCTCCCAAGGCCCCCTTGGGACACCCCTGGTAAAAGTGAAAAGTATAACTATTTTGATGTCTTTCTCTTGTGACTTGCGCTTAGACAAGTATACTACACTGACCATACACAAACATGTAACTCTGACAGCCCAAACAGGCTACAAACTATAAGAAGAATGAAACGCTAAGAAGGGAGAAGACGGAGAAAGAGACAAAAAAGAGACAGCTCCTCCTCAGCTTAGTCCGACCCTTCCTCTCTCCTTTCGTGGCATTCCTACCACTATAAGAAAATCAAACGGCTCATCCTCTTGTCGACTCAGATCACGGGACTTATCAGGGATAAGGCATCACCTTCCCATATACTAGTGTGCATATGGCATCTTTACTCTACATTGAACAATGGGCCCGTCGGCTCATAGATTAATGCTATCTGTATCACTGGATCATCCATGTATCATAAGAGATAGTCTCCCTCTCTCTCTCTTTGTCTCTCCCTACTCTTCTCTTTTCTCCTCTGTCTCTCCTCTTCTTTCCTCTTTATCCCATTTTTCTCCTCCCTTCTTCGGGTTAGGCCTCCACTCCCTTTCCCCTCATCCCCACGTTGCGAGGGCTACAGGGGTGCTAATTATGGGCATTGATAAATTTTGACATGATTATTTTTTTCCCATGGTAACAAAATTGTAGCAACTAGATCTAGATCAATGAAACTTGCAACAGTCATGGATAATATCAGAATTTGCCTTTTAATGTGTCCAAACTTCATTCTCTTTCTATCTAACCTTGAAAAGCAAGCAGCAGTTCTAAATCACAAAAATAATTGAAAAGTAATTGAAAGTAATTAATTACTTTCGAAATAATCTACTTGTAATTACAGACTTGTTTGTAGAAAATATTATATTTGGAATTAAGTACTTTTAACAAGTAATTTTAACAACCCTGGTAATATTAATATTGTAACATTATTATGTCACATGCTTCACAATTTCCACATTCTTGTTGTAAGTACAGATGTTCACAGGTATGCACAAATGCTGTCAAACTCCCCTCCCTCTTCTCCTTCCTCCCCCCCCCCCCCCCCCCNCCCCCCCTCCCCCACCTCATGCCCTTAAAACACAGTGTGCTCAAATTCTTCACCAACTTGTTGCAAAGTCCTAGTCTCTTTATGTTTCTCTTGTATTAACTTTACCTCATGAACTTGTATACTTCATGAACTTAGTTGCTTGCACTAAAATGATCAGGTCATTTGCACTGCTCTTTATCACCACAAGCATGGGAGTTACTGTGCAAAGTTGCTTCAGTAGGTGAAAATGGAAGTAAGCTGTAGTTCACAGACTCAGAAATAAGGTTTATTTGTTGGTGAAAAGGAAATCTTAAATAAAGAGATCTTTAAGTGAGCAGTAGTACACCAACCCAGAAATAATATGTTTTGCTGTACAACATAATGTTGCATATTTCATTCAGATAATAATTGAGGAAATAAAAACCTGTTATTAATACAGGAACCACAGCTCAAAGGCTCTAACTGATTTTTAATTTTTAATTTTTTTGCTGACTTTTCCTTGCAGGCCCTTGTTGTTCTTGATGAGAAGAACGTGAATTATAAGTCAACTGTAATCAATCTAAAGAAAGGTGATCAGAATGAACCGTGGTACTTGAGGATGAATAAAGAAGGTCAGGTGCCAGTGCTGAAGGTTGGTGAAGATTGCATCATTGGATCAGAGACCATCATGGATGTTGTGGATACCTTGAACAATGGTAACTACTCTACAGTGATTGAAAGGAAGCCTTACCTGTTCTCCACACTACGCCACAGTTTACTATATATATATAGTTCAATGACATGTCTGAGAGCTGAGTGCTTACACAACAGACATCTTGCCATTCCATTCAGTGATTTTGACAGTATACAAACACAAATGTCAGTGGCATGTTCTTCAGTGTCACTTCTCTCAGTGGCCAATGCCCAGTGCCCAGTTCCTAGATATTTGTTATTATCTGTGTGAAGCCCTTACAGTCTTAGTATTTAATATCAAGATGGCATTGTAATTGATCAGCTGATTGGTCAGCCAATCAGCTGAGCCTCTTTCAGGATGAATCCAAAGCATTATATCCTCTTCATGAAGTGTCATTTTGAAACCTAAACTGACAGAAACAGAAAGACAAAGTAGAATAGTCTATAGTGTACAGTACATTACCTTGTTTTCACTTTATTCCCCAGCTCCAGTTCTAGTCCCTAGTCCGAGCACAGCAGAAGGAGCCTTAGTAAAGGAATGGAGAGCAAGACTGGCTGATATCAACATTGAAGGTGTCACTTTTGGTGTCATACTCAACCCAGAGCTGGCAGTGGGAGAGCTGCAAGTTCCTCCTCCCTACAGAATGACCAAAGAAGGTTATTCTTATCTTAATCTCTTCACTATTATCATAAAGCTTGGATGAATTTGTTTCTGTCAGAATGGAGGGTAACAACATAATAATGCACATGGCGGCGCAAGCTATCCCTTCTGCCAGTTGTCAGGCTTCTTGACTTCATTTATGACATTAATGAACTTTCAGAACCCCTGTCCTTAACCTTCAGCATATGCCCTTGAGAGAGTCCCATGATACTGCTCTTGAATCAATCATAAAGGTATACAATTATTGTAACTTCAAACATACTTTGGTTGTCTGACACTGGCATCATGTACATCTGAGTGCTTGACTTCCTTCATGCCATTTTTATCATTTGACACTCACTTTAACGTTTGGAGCAGGATTAGAAAAGATAAAACATGAAAGAGTTCCCAAATGATGATAATGTCTAGGAATGGTCCCAAGATTGCTTTTTTGTCCTTAATCCTACTCCTAACCCAACCCCCTTATCTAAACCTGTCCTGATGTAATACCTCCAACATTTGCCAGGGCATTGGAGTCACTGAAAGTCCAGAATACTGCCATGTGCAAAAATGCAAACCTGTAATATGAGAATCCAGCAAAGTCTCATGCATAGCATGAAGTTGGTGGCACATGTAATCTCATATGATCACATTGTTGGTATAAACAGTTATTATCAGGAGGAAGCAAACAAGCATGTTGAGCAGCAGTTTTGTGCGTGGGCAGAGAAGAGTTGAGGATTCTTATTGTTTGTTCTGTACAAAATATTCCACATAAAACTAAGTATGGATTGGATTGTGTACTATGGCATTAGTTACATGAAGAAGAGGCCAAATCTCTAACTTTAAATTGGTACATGAATGACAATAACATTGTCAGGATTGGCTTAAAATTCTGAACAAAATAATTCCAAATTTGCATATGACATAGTCTGTGGAATGTGGTGTTACGTGACAATACAGCTGAAGTCAACATAACACATTTATTATTGGCTAAGTGTGGAGGACTTCATCGGGCATTATTTTACCCGCACCCTGACAGATGTAACAAGGTTGTCAAGTTTCATTCCATGTGAGGTTTTGCTGAAAACAAGATCCAAGCAGCCAAACAACAAATGGATTGTCCTTAAACTAGAAGCAAAGCTCAAATATGCTCCTGAATGAGCAGTCATTTCTAGTGGAAGTGAGGGCAGAGAAATCCTGAGCAATGATTGATCCATTTATCAGCTCGACCAGCCACCATTATCAGGGTTTTGTTCGTGTTCCATGCATTCTAGGTCAAATTAGTTGAATGGCTTAAATTTTATCATATAAACAGGGCCTATTTCCAGTAGCATAAAATTGTGTAATAATTTGTTGGTATGTCACACATTACATAAATTTGACCTTTGACCTGCTTATGAATACTTTGATTGGAAGCCTTGGAAACCTCTAGGCGTCAGATCTTTTGTGACATCATGAATATATGACATCATTTCTTTTGTAACTATTTTTACTGCCTTGGGGTTTCCCTCTGTTTCCTAGAAGTTAGTGCATAAGGGAGCGACCTCAAGCATACCATTGCAGAGCATGCCAGTTGTTGATGTCCCATTCGGATGAGTGGCTGTGGACCTTGTGGGACCTACTGACCCTCCGTACCTACTGACCCTCCGTACCTATTGACCCTCTAAGTGAAGATGGATTACAATACATCCTGGTCTATGTCTATGTCAACTACGCAAGTTGTTATCCAGAGGCAACTGCTCTGAAGAAAATAGATGAAGAGACAGTGGCAGAGACCTTAGTCAACATCTACAGCCGTTTGGGTGCGCCTGAAGAAATCCTGTCAGACCAAGGAACCCAGTTCATGTCGGATGTTGTGAAGGAAGCAAACAGGCTACTGGGCATTCAACAGTCAGCAATCACAGTCTACCACCCAGTGAGCAACAGACTGGTAGAGAGATTCAGTGGTATGCTGAAGAAGACCTTGCGGCGATTATGTGTGGAGCAATCCAAGCAATGGCATAGATACATCAATCCATATCTTTTTGCTTACAGGGAAGTCCTGCAAGAATCGACCAAGTTTGCCCCATTTGAGTTGCTGTATGGGAGAACCATGAGGGAGCCAATGCACATTCTTCGACAGCCATGGACTAAGAAGCAGAGCAGCCAGAAATAAAGACCAGTTACCAGTGTGTGATGGAACTGAGTGAAAGGTTGGAGGAAACTTGGAAGTTGGCCACAGAAGAGCTCTCGAAAGAGCACAGGGCAGGCAGAAAGCCTTCTACGACAGAAAGACGAAGGAGAGGAAATTCCATCCAGATGTTGAGATACTGGTGCTTTTACCAACCAACACCAAAAAGCTCTTGGTCCAGTGGAAAGGGCCATACTAGGTTGTCTCTGTTGTGGCATCAATGTCTACGAAGATGGGTGCAAAAGAGAAGACTAATCTCTAGTCTCTAAAAGCACACTAATCTGCTCAAGCAGTACATCCCAAGGGAGACAGGGGATGTACACCAGGAAGAGCTCAGGCAACCGTTGCGGTAACAGAGCTGTCCTCAAGACAACTGCTAACCCTGCTGTGAAGACAGCTTGTAAAATAGACCGCTGCATTGACTCAACAGTGGATGGAGATGTCTATGCCACCAAGGACGATGTCAGCTGCGGCGCTCATGCAGTACCAGCTAGTGATGTCATAATAGACGGAGATCGTCCTATGGGGTTAGCTGGCATGATGACCATCGAAGACTAAAATCTGGAAGGTGTCATCACTGGGACAGTGGAAGATCTTGCTGACCTAGGCAGCTGGGGCCAGAAGGAGAGCTACGAGGACCTGCAGTTCGGCACACAGCCGATGCCGGAACAACACCAGCAACTTGACGATGTTGTATGGGAGTACCAGCATATCTTCACAGATCCTCCTGATGCTGCTGGCTAGGCGAGCACGATGTTGACTTAATAACGGACATGCCCTACGCTATGCACGACTCCTTAGGGAGGAGTTGAGCACCATGGAAAGACTGGGCATCATTTATAAGAGCACATCTGCCTATGCCTCACCAGTCATCGTTAAGAAGGATGGCGCCAATCGAGTCTGCGTCAACTTCAGAAAGCTGGACAAGATCACAGTTTTTGACCCTCATCCGACAGCAACCCCATCAGATGTGTTCCAGAGCCTGTCCAAGGGGAAGGTATTCACTCGGATTGACTTGAGCAAGGGATACTGGCAGATGCGAGTCTGAAAGAAGGACATTTGCAAAATAGTGTTCGTCACCATGCGCAAACATTATGAGTTCGTCCAGATGCCTTTCGGTATGATGAATTCACATTGATCCACATGACCTACATTGAACATGGTCGTGACATCACTGATCCAGAGAATGGACAATGTGACAGTTTATGTGGACGATTTGCTGACCCACACCGGAACATTTGACAAGCACATGAAGACCTCAGAGAATTGTTGTGGTTGATGGACCAGGCTGGACTTACAGCAAGACCCTCCAAGTGCCTTATCAAGACATTTGAAGTGGACTTTGTGGGACATTCAGTGGGCAGAGGGACAGTCGGTCTGCTGGAGGATAATGTATGCAAGGTAAGAGATGCACCCAGACCTAACACCAAAAATGAGGTAAAAAGCATTTTTGGGGTTAGTTGGATACAATCAAGAGTTGGTTCCAAACTTTGCGGCCATAGCAGGTTGCAGGAGCCTAATTGGTCAAAAAAAACTGGACTATCCGAGTCGTTAGTAGCAGAGTATAAAATCTGTCCTTTGGACAGATTGTGTAGAAATAATCATATAACATGAAACCACACCGCAAAAGTGGTGAAATTCAGTTTTGAATTTGTAAAAAAATAATTGTTGCAGGCAGTGTTTCCCAATGGCTTCAGCGGATTTCATTTGTGCGGACCTGTGATCTGCAAAAGAAGGCCAAATTTTTAACCCCTTTTCATGTAATTTAAAATTGTGAAAAATCTAACCGAAGGATCCCCACCGTAAACAGTAAATAATTTGAGCACAGTGATGGCACCAGACCTGCAGACTAGTCTTGGCCATCTCGGGAAATTCCTGTGGTTAGAGAAGAAATTTTTATTAAATGGCTCAAAGAAGCTTTTACAATTTGGCTTCTGCAACCAGCAGTGTCACTCTCTGATCAATTTAGGAAAGGTCAACCCAATGTGATCCAATGGGGGACTGCACAGGAAAATGCATTTACAGCTTTGAAAAATACAGTCGTTTCAAAATCTGTGTTATACTTGCCTGACTTTTCAAAGGAATTTGTCATGGCCACTGATGCATCAGATCATGGTCTGGGTGCTACTCTTATGCAGGAGTATGAGAAAAACTGTATCCTGTTGCATACGCTAGTCGTAAGTTGTCACCTTGAGAGACAAAGTCTCAGTCTCAGAGCACGAGTGTTAAGCTATCATTTGTGCCGTAAAGAAGTTTGCTTTGTACAGAAAGGAGTTTGTACTCCAAATCGATCATCATTCACTGGAGTTCTTAAACAGCCAAATTTGATAGTCTGAAGTTGTTGGGATGGAGCTTGTTTCTCCAGTCATACCAATTCAGGATTCGGCACATGAAAGGAAAGGAAAATGTCAGCACCGACTTCCTGAGTCGTGTAGGATAGTGTACAGTATTTTGTGAAGATTTGAATATTTACTTGGACAGTGTCCAGGTTAGCTGTGCCAAAGTTGGCCATTTCTTTTCCACTGTAGTTAGTTGTATTGTTTCACTTGTAATACTGTACTACAGTTACATACCAGCTGTGTTTAGAGTTAAACCTCTCATTACATCTTGATGCCACTGTTCACTAATATTATTTTTGTACAAATGCTATGAGTGGATCCAACCCAACCTGAGTTAAACCCTATGGTTATCATTTTTGGTTATGTTAATATCCTAGAGAGAATACTTTTGCAGCCCAAGATTGGATAGTGCTGACAATGTATTTTGTTCCCCTAGACTGAATTTTAGTGGGAGTAGACCCTGCACAGTGGTCATTTTGGTTACACTATCATTGTAAAGGTGTTATAACTTATACAGTCGACTCCACTTAATTGCCCTTCCTCGGGATCACGGAAAAAGTGGGCGATTAAGCGGAGAGATGATTAAGCGGAGCTGGTAATTTCAGCCATATTTTTTAGTAATGGGGTTAAATTTTTTTGATGTCGTGGTTTGATATCGTGCATCGACACCTTCTCGTCGACAGTCTCAGGACAGACTCGAGTTTGACGGTGTTGTAGCGCACAAAATGTTTGATCTCCGCGGTCTCTCTCACTGGCCACATCGCAGTAGCCCAGCAGACAATAAGGAGTAGGATGGCACAGTCGGGATAGACCGTTCATTGACATGACACGTTCTCTGATCAAACCGAAATCTACCAGACAGTCGCAGTCAAGGCGTGTGGGGAGGAGACTGTACGGCTTTCGGCGCATTAGCATTATCGGACGGGCGAAGGCAGTGATGCGTAGCGTCGGACGAAGGGGGACAAGGGGAGGGGGTGGTGGAGAGGAGAGGCTTATCACACCTATTTTGGTATGGCAGCTGTCACTCAGTCAACAGGTCTGCCATCTGTCATGCAGTTAAACCGCCCGTATACATTATTTGTTTGTCAGCTTTAATCCTTCAACCGCTGATCTTTAAATTCACGGGCGCTGAAGAGTGGTCAATTATCTGGAGTGAGAGGCGATTATCCAGTGACTTTTATATAGAAAAAATTTGGTTCCCTGGGAACCGAGGCGATTAAGCGGAAAAGGCGATTAAGCGGAGTCGACTGTATATGCTGTTTTAGAATTTGCAAGCAAAACACTATTATTTTTCATGGTTGTGTGCTGTAATTTGCAGTGTGGTCACATGTGGTGTGATCTGTTATTGTTGTTTTGCTGCTTTGGAATTGTAGTGATGTTACTTCTGAAAACAGATTCTACAGTTTGTGACAGTGTCATCATGTGATTGTAAGAGCTGGAGGCCTGATGCTTATCTTGTTTATTCATGCAAACACTTTTATGATATATAAAGTTGACATTGATGTTCAACATATAATGGGGGAATCATGTAACATTGGCATGTGTTAGTCTTTCCACTCCTTCCCTCCCACCTCCCCTTTGCCACGCTAGTGCTCACTATCGTTCACTTTGTACTCCCTCGCCATCATGGCAGTGACCTAGATTTCAAGTGAGTGTTTTTTTCTCTCGTTTTCCTCTCTGCACCTTTGTAAGTAAAGAGACTTGTTTATTAAACATGATCTTGATTGAATTTTAGTAGTAATGACTGGAGTGTTCTAGAGAGTATATTTATATCTCGGTCACTGTAAATATCTGACCTTGGCCCGTTGTGAACTTTCTGGAATTGTCAAGGTGGTTGAAGTCAGTTATCCAGACTTTTTAGAAGTTCAATGAAGAAATATATTTAAGAGCGTGAGTGTTTGACATATGTGCGTGTGTAAAGTGAAGGTTTAAGAGTTGCATAGCGTCACTATTGTTTCATAAGCCTTGCTTGGCTCTCTTGTGTCAGTGTTATAAATAGTATCAAAGGATATTGTGTCATTCATTGACAGCGATTGGCTTGAGAGGTAGCTGAGTGATCAACCTTAGCTCCCTATTCCACATCTGTGCTGAGTCAAGTTATGGCTGCTACAGTGTATTTGGATCAACCTTACTTTTCACCAACCTGAGAGATTATTTCTAGGGATATTTTCCTTTCTTAGTTACAGTGTACATATACTTCATTTGTATCAAAAAGTGATGTCATGATCTTTTTAACATTGATGTCAGCAGTGACTAGCATAGAACTACATGTATTGGATTATGGTAAGACTACAGCCTTCTATGGCCATCACAGACAGGATCAGCAGTAGATGTTCATACAGCATTATTTCCGTCCTAATCGGCGTAATCGCCCTTTGGTTTGTAGGGGGGTGTAGAATATCAGTAAACCAAACAAGTTTCCAGGGAAAAATGGGAGTGTTACGAAAAAATATTTGAAGTGTGGCTGATTTATTAATTTGCGCTGCCTCTTCTATCTTGCAGACTTCAATAAATGGAAAGAAAAGTCAATTGAAAAACTAGAAGCAATGAAAGCAAAGCATCCAGATCTCCAAGATGCACTCGGCAAGAAAATAGCAAAGAAAAAGAGTGCACCAGCCATGTTAGAGAAAGCTGCAGTTGTTGGTCTTTTGGAATCACTGGAGAGACTTTTTGACGATCTTGAAGTGCAGCTGAGGAAGAGTAGAACTGGTGAGACATTGGAGTGTGGCCGTGAGGTCTGGGGGCAAACACAGAGAGGATGGGGAAGACGTGGTGCAAAATGTCCATTTGTGAGTGAATGTTAGTTTGAAGGATGAAGAGAAATCAAGTTCTGAGCAAGTGTTTATGATGCATTACCTCAGTGACATCATTGCATTCTGGATTTGAATACAAACTGGCCATGCTCCCCTCTCCCTTTTGCTCTACTGAATGAAGAAAGGACAAATCTTGGCAGAGTTTACACCAAGGTTCATGAAATTTAACTGATCTGAATGTCATCAGTTACTGAATCAAAATAATGGTGAAAATTTATGTTAGTATTCTTTTTTTTTTTTAATTGCTTGTTTCATTGTTTTACTGGTGGTCAGCCTGAGCCATTACTAAATAGGAATGTGATGTTGGAAAGTACATTTCTCTCTTGTTTATCTTCACAACAGAGAATATAGTAGAACACTGGTTGTGTGGACCAAACTTCACAGTGGCTGATATCTCTCTTGCTGTTACTCTAGGGAGGTTACTTATGCTTGGTTTACATGAAAGGTAAGTTTCTTTCTTGTTTGTTCCCATCTTCTTATTGGGTAAACTATTACATCTCAACATTGTAAGTTCTTAAAGCCTACATTTTTTATTGTGAAGCGATTTTCTCATTGTTAAATTCCTGTAATTTTGTATAGACATGTATTGATGAATGATGTTCAGCACTGAGCACTATGTAATGAGTTTGATCCCCACATTATGATTAAGTTGAAGATGCATTCGTGGGCGCATTTATTTTCACATGCTTTGGTCTCTCGATCTTACTTGCCTCTGAAAAATGGGCAGTCAGATGGGCAGCATAAGACTTTGTGCTTAAGCTGGTGACCAGTAATTATTCATTGTTCCATATGTGAAGGGGGCCAAAGTGGTCCAGGGCACCTTTTTGGCCAGCTGGTATAAACTCTGATCTGGTGATGGCTGATACTTGGGGTTCTCTTGGTAGGATGTTGATGATAATGGAGAGAGAATGGGTGATGTTAGCCACAGTCACATGACAATGATATGAAAAATATTCTTGTTTCACTTGGGGTCACTTTTGTCAATTTTTTTATTGTGGTGCATAAACATAAAAATTACAACACTTGTAGTGTTCCTCGTCACCACATTTTCATGCCTTCTCATCAACCATAATACGAGCCATAAAAGTCTGCACAGCATCACTACCCTAGTTTGACAAGACATTCTCCATGACTGTCACACAGCAAGCTGAAAGAATACTATCAGTATCACTGTGTCAGCTCTGGTCATGGCTCTTACCTCCCTTAGAACACTCTTACTCCACACTGTCCATTCCCAGTTTAGCTCAGTAACTCAAGATGGATGTTAAACAAACTGTGATCAACGTTCTGATAGAAGCAGTATGAATGAGTTGGCAACAAGCTGCATGCCCTGTATCAGTTCTAAAGCTTGGTGCTTTGCAGGGTATAGTGTGAGGAGAAACTCTTAAAGTGAGATAAGGTGATGTTAATGTAAGAAAGTGTATTGTGTTGTGTTACCATTTTGCTGGATATTATTGACCTGATGTGAAAAGTATAATATTGTGTTTGTCATCTTTTTACTACATCCAGATACCTGCTTCCTGAGAAGAGGCCTGCCCTGGTAGAATACTGGAATCAACTCAAGCGCAGACCAAGCATAACCAGATTTGTACGAGGTGCTGGCAAGGCACTCAAACTGTACATGTTGAAAACTGTCTTGACAAAAGTAGCAACTGGAGCCGCTGTTGCTGGAGGAGTAGTGGCACTTGGAGCGGTCATTGGCCACAAGTACAAATCCTAAACCACTGACAACAAAATAAGACTTTGCAAAATTGATTACAACAGTGGAGGATATGAACTTCAGTTACAATTGATGCATGTTAATCCTCATGTCAAACAAAAAAGACATTAGGACACACTTGTTATGAATTCACAGGATGCTACAAACTTTATTCCATTAACCCTTTGCGTGCACCATTAAATTTTTTACTGGTTTAAGAACATTTTTGAAAAATATGAAAGGTTAAATAAAATATGTTGACATCTTGTCATAGTTTTCAACATTTTTAGTGACCTTATTTTGAATAACAGACACAGAAAACACAAGACAACTAGAAACATCATGAATCCATATAAAACCTTTTTTAAGCAAACTGTGGGATATCTTAGTAGTTTTACCTGACTTTGTTAGCTCACACACTTTGCATCCACCAAAGTACTAACTGATACTCTAAAAAAAGCAAAGTCTGCATAACATAAAAATACTTTTCATCTGTCAATATCCATCATTTGGAGGTAGGTTCTAATCTGTGTGATTGACTATGCGGCTTCAGTTACTCATTTTCTCATCAGTTGTTAAGCCTCTTGTGCAGTCTAGCAAGCAGTGTGATGCCAATGGGAAGTTCCAAGTGTTCATGCAGGCATTGCCAAAACATTGACAAAATTACGCTATGGTTGAGATTCATGCACTCATAATAAATTTATATCCGCGACTGAACCATGCATGTCCAAGCTAAGTATATTTCGCAGTGTTCATAAAACTGAATAAATCCAACTACCTCTTTGCCTGGGACTTATAGAGTGTTTCAAAACAGCAACAGTTTCATTTCTGCCATTCACTACTTGTCAATCACTCAGTAATAAATATGTCTGCTAGAATGTAGCTGGCTAACCCAGATCTGTGCTGACAGATGCTGCAAGTTGAACACAGTGTAAAGGGAAGTTATTCTAATATAATGAGGACTTAGCCTGCTTTGAAACATCTATTAATTTTCAAAACATGTAATTACATTTTGTAATACAGAATTGCTCCCCTACCCCCAATAATGAAGGGTTAAGGAGTATCAGTGTATTATATAATAGGATATTTTAGGCAAGAAGGTGGATTCTTACAGCAATATTGGTTGTGCTCCTATGAAAAGATATGAGCAGCAACGCAAGGGATACTGGCACATAAATACAGATACAGACACCAAGGTTATTTTACACCCAGACTGTAAATCTGCAGGAAAAAGCACTATAGCTTCAATGGGATTGAAAACTGGAATGAACATGTTTGAAACCTGGCATGAAGAATTGTATGATGGAATCAGTTGTGATGGGCTGGATGAAAACATAATAACAGAAGTGTCTACATGAAGTTTGAAAATATGCAAATAATGGAAATGAAAGAAAAAGTTAAATTAAGTTTTGCTTCCTCGTCACCATCATCATAACATAATGTCTTCAATTATTCATCCGCTTCCCCAATCATCTCCTCATCAGCATTAGTTTCTTAAATGTCTCAGGATATCTGCTAGAGAAATATTTTATTGGAAACCATTTAAGAAATAGCAAGTGGATGAATACTAAACAGTGTAGATCAATGAATAACAAGGAGTAAACCTGGTAATTTAGATCATTTTTTTAAAATACTGTATTTATGATGATGGTTCAAGGTATATAATATGCCATGGAGAAAGAGTGATGGAGTGGGAGGAAGTTGTAATATGTATAACCATGACTAGTAAAGTGGTGATATGAAGAACACAATTGGTTGGCTAGATGTGCAGAAGTCTTTGAAAAAAAGAAATGTCCAAATCAGTTGTTCAGTCCACTGCCAGGCTCATAAAGTTAAAAGATGTCTAGAAATATGAATGGAAGTCTGAGGTTTGTGGGTTTGGTTTTCAGGTCAGAGGTTTGTGTTGTAATAGTCTCAGGAGATGCATTTTAAACCCCCTTTCTTCATTTGACTCAGATAAGCATTGAGTACCTAGCTGGGGGTGGGGAGGGGTGGGGGCAGGATGGTGCACTGTGATGACTGACAATGATTTTAAGATATTTGCAGGAGTACGGTATGTATTCTGTGCATTTTTGTATGTGTTTGAATTATGACTGAAATGTAGAGCATTATTGGCAGTGTGGCAAATACACTTTAGAAAGCAAATGCAAATGCATTTTATCATTTATAACATGTTAGATGGGAGGTGGGGGTGGAAAGGAGAGGGTAAATGTTGAGAAAGTGAAATATAATGTTACCAATTTGGTGGATATTACTGACTTTATACTAAAAGTGTAATACTGTATTATTATGTTTGTTGTCTCCTTGCTACATTCAGATACCTGTTCACTATTATCACTGATTATTTTTGTTACATATGTTTACAACTACAATTTTTTAAAAATCATCTTTACAACATAAGGTATCGTGCATACATTAACCATATTAAGACAGTCTGTGATCTTGAGTGGTTTGAAGAAATGCAAATGTGATAAAATTTCAGCAGTGTATGAATGTGTACATTCACTCCTTATGGTGTCAGTAAAAGTCCTGTGGTATGGGGAAATGATGACTGTACTTGAGTGTTTTCAACATTATTACAATAATTTTAAGTGGTGAAAGATGGTTGAAACATGAATATTTGATAGGTGGACAAGTTCCACCAAGCAGGTTCCAGTGATGGGTTTTCCCTGAGGTGTTTGTGATGCAAAGCTGGCTCTGTGGGATGGGTGATGACCAGGGCAAAATAGGCACAGCAGTTATGAGAAGAGTAATGGCATTTAGTGCACAATATCTGGATTGTGACTGCCATGATGAGTTTGGAACTAGACAGTAAATATGAGTTTCAAATTCATATTGATTTATCCTCACGTGTGACTGGAATGTGAAATTTATTAAACAAATATTTCTCCATTTTATGTTTTTTTTTTCTAAAAATCCCATAATTAGTTTACATTAGGGATTCCTATATGAAAGAAGCCAAATACAACTTTTATTCAGGTTATGGTAAATTCGTCCTGATGAGTCTATGAACTTCTCATATAAACTTCTGAGTGTGCGTTTAGCTTATTTGAGTCAGGGCAAGAGCAGTTTATATTGAAGCAAGCCCACTGCCATTTTGCCAGTTCATTCCAACTTACATGTAATTAACTTTCAATGATTTCAGTTTTAATTAAATCCAAATATGTGGGTTTATTGCAGTTATATTTCATGCTTTTTTTAAAGCCTGTTTTATGATGTGTTGAATTGTTTATATATATATATATATATATAATTCAGAGACTTTATTCAGAATGTGAAACTACTACCATTGCTATACATGAAATATGAAATGTAGATGATGATTTCAAACACTGTTGTTTCATGGGCAACAATTCCTTACTTCGTTTAAAGGAATGGAAAAGAACTATGATATCCTGGTGTTTTTACTGTATAATGTACATAAGAAATTTTTCTTTCAGTATTTTTGTTTCATGGACTTATTCAATCAAAGTTAAGACCAAAGCGCTAGTTGGGAAACTTCACTCTTAATTTTGAAAGTGATTGAACAGTTGTATTTGTATGTCCGTCACTTAAAACTTTCATGTATTATGTAAACAATTAAAAATGTCCTTTGTAAAAATCAAGGTTTGTTTCATTTTATCAGATCGTTTCCAAGATATGAGAAAGCAGACACTTTAGCAAAGAAAAGATCTAGACAGAAACAACCAAACACATCAGTCGCATATCAGAAGTAAAACAGATTATCAGAACAGGTAATTGGATGAACCGATGGACTCTAGGGGAGGACTGGAAGGTAGTGTACAAACACATGTACAAAAGACGAAAAGTCATCTTTTAATTCTGTATAACCAACTTTGTACTGTATTAAAAGAATGAATTTGCACACCAAAAACTGCATCGTTTTCATGGAGATTCTCTAAGTTTGACTTCAGTTTAAATTCACAGTTTTATTATTCACACTGAAATATGTAATTTGTTCATTTCAGTTTAGTCAGCATCAGCCAACACTAACTATCAGTTATCACATCATCATGGTTACAGGCCTGTAATTGTACTTTCACTTTGTGGTCGTACAACTTAGGGGGTATATTTCATCTCCCCTTTTCTCTCTTTTGGCATGCCCTGCTTCCAGTAATAAGGGCTCCAGGGGGGAAATTTTGATATCATGGGAATCTGTGTCCATTTTACTTTATTTTACCAGGCACTATTTAGCCCTGGGCTGGAACTGCCAGGACAAGGTTATGCTCAGGCGGAAGAGGAGGGGTTTGGCATTGACCAGTGAAAAATGTAGGGTCTGTTTACAAATAGCAACCAAGCTCAAAATTTCAATGGGCTTGCTAGGGTTGGGTAAGTCTTAAAATTTGGGCCACATAATGGGCTTCAATCTGGTATGGGTCTGGGTGAAAGCTAAAACTTTGGGTTCAGAGGGCAGCTCAAAATGTTAATATAGCCCATAGAGGAAAAAAGGGTCCAATCCTATTACAGGTCTGTAACCTCATGGTGGTAGGGTTTGGATTTGATATCGTGTTTTTCCTGTATAGCAAGTGTACTTTTTCTCTACGTTTCCTTATCCACGATTGGGAAGCAAATTGGTGACAAAATCCTATAATTTTATTGTTGAAAAGAAGAAAACCAGACATTTCACCCACTTTTGCCCTACATTTCACAATTTTTACAACAATTTACGGAAAGCGAATTTCATTACGTAGAGGAAAATTTTAATATCTGTTACTAAAGTCATTTTACCCTACCGTAGAGAAAAATTCATGCAAGTGGCAAACTGGTCCAAATTTATGTGGGTTATTCCCCTTGAAAAGCCCATCCCGGTACCTTGACCTTTGACACCGCTGTAGAAAAATAAACAGACCTCTCCGGTGTGGCGAGTGTTGATCGAGCGAACAGCTGAGGTCACTTTAGGGAATCTGTAGAAAAATTTTGCCTGTTTCGAGCTTTAGGTCATCATTCCTTCTTAACAAGCCCAAACAAACACAACGGGCAGAGAGTTTCCAAGCCAGCATCAGGCAGCTTAGGTAAGCTACAAATAGCATGATTAAGAGCGTAGGCTTAAGGGGAATTTCGTGGAACTGTCCAAAGGACCTAGACTAGACTAGACATTGATAGCTTGGATCAAGACGTCAGGTCTAGGCTAGAGGGCAGAGGTTGAAATAGGATATCATGACCAGAGACGTGGTCCAGGGTTAGGTTAATCTGGACCAAACCCTGGTAGTTGACGCCATCTGCAGGCTAAAAATTAAGCTTAATTTGTGTCAACAATGTCAATGTAGATCAAGTGATGCCACCATCAAAACCAGGGTAGGAGAGAGCACGGGTCTGGTCCCTCCATAAACTAAAAAAAAGGGATAAATATAAAAGAGAAAAAAAAAGTGGGAAGAAAACAGAAAGGAAGGAGCAGCAGATTATAATTTATGACACACTGATGACCAATATTATTTAATTATGTTATTTAAACTGGGATCAATAACAACTCATGAATTTCAATTATTTTGCAGTGAACATATCAAACCATTTCTCTGCTCACTGTCAAACAGGTAATTTCGAGAGTGGTTTTTTTTTGTTGTGATCAATGAAAAGAATATTGCCAATGTAATTTTAAATGTTTCGTTTAATTTAATGATTTAGTGTGCATTGTTTGAGGAACATGTAATAAATATTGAAATTCAAGGTGTGAATTTAGACAGTATCAGTTTCATATAAATTGGGGCGCTGGAGGATTACAAATAGAAGGGTATCCAGGTGACTCCACAGTGGCCTGGGTGGTCCAGGCCTTGTTGCTGCATCACCAGCATTTTGTTTTATAAAAATCTATTAAAGACTTTGAAATCGTAACAAAATTTGTTTGGTGCTGTGATGGTTGACAGGGATTAGAAATAAAGAGTCACTGCAATTGACAAAGTGAATACATTCTCCACATAGTTTTTCTTCATTTTAAAGGCAGAAGAATGTCTGCTGTATTTGTTTTTCTTAAAAGCCATCTTCAGAATAAACAAATTATGATAACATATTTCATCTAATTTAGCGAGAAATGATCTCTAATAGGTTCTCTTATTTTTTTGCTTGGACATCATCCTCTTCTCCTCCCCCCCATCTTAGGTTAATCTTAGAGGCTGTGATTATAAATACTACACAGTTGGCTGTAACATGGCATCCCAACCAGTTCATCTTTACTACCATCCAGTTTCCTTCTACTCTCAAAAGGTAAGATAAGCTTAACTCTACTCATCCTTCAGACATATTTGTTGTGGACATGTCATGCATTACATATACTTTATTAGACTCTCCACATACAATAATTCTTAACATATTTGCCCTTGTACTCACATATTTATCATGTGTTACAATGGAGGGTTGCTTAGTATATCTAGACAAATAGCATACATTATTTTTGGTTGTGCTTTTCCATCTCTTGGTTCCTACTAATTATTTTGAGTTGATATCCCCAAAAAGTATAAATGCATCTGCCCCACTTGGCCATGCTGCTTTTCTTTGGTCAATAGATACATGTACTTGTATTAAGAGGTGCATTATTTGATAGGTTTCCGGGATATAAGTGTACTCATTACTCACTCCTGTAGGAAGAATTTTGTGACACAAGAGTTTCAATACAATGAATATCTTTTACTTTTTATTGTTGACACCAAGAGCTTTCAGATGGTCAAACTGAACTTTTCTTGCAGGTGCGTGTTGCCCTTGATGAGAAAAATGTGAAGTATAAGTCAACTGTCATGGACTTGAGGAGTGGTGAACAGAATCAGCCGTGGTACTTGAGGATAAACAAAGAAGGTCTGGTACCTGTGCTGAAAGTTGGCGAAGAATATGTCACTGGATCAGAGACCATCATGGATGTTGTGGACACCCTGAACAATGGTATGGCTTAAGGGAAACTTTATTCTTACAATATTTTAGGTTTGATTTCCAAACAGCATAAGGGAACTTTACAGTACGCAAATCTATAGAAGGTACAGCACAGCTAACCACCCTCTGATCTACTGGAAGTAAAAGTAGTCCGATAGTGGTGCTTTGTATAATAGCTTAAAATTTTTTGAAAATGCCATGCTCAATAAATGTATAAGAATGCGTGCAGAAGTTTGGTGTCCCAGTCTTAATCTATGAGCTACCTCTGTACACAAGTTGTTTTTTTTTTTGGCTCAGACTATTTCACTATTTGTGAAAAAATGCTCTCCAATTATTGTGCCTTATTGTGGTCTGTGCATTTGAAGAATAAGAATGAATGAATGAATGAATGAATGAATGAATGAATGAATGAATGAATGAATGAATGGATAATAAAAAACAAAAAATCTGCCTTCTTTAGTATACTTATACAGCAACCTTAGAGTCCACTGGGTTGGGACCTTATAAAGTCGTAGTTCCCATTGCCACTCTCACTGATCTCTGCGTTGTCAGCTGTGGGCAGACCTTATTTAAGATCTATAGACATCACAGCAGACGGTGCAAGCGTATTTGTCTTTTCCTGGTTAGATTTATAATGGCTAGGTGTTAATCCAGATCTATGGATTTTTTGCGGCAAGTGTATGTTCATAGATCATTCAGAATGTCATTGCCACTTATCCACTGGGCCACTTGTGATGTAATACTCTGATCTCATATCATGATAGGTATTGAAGCGTTCATGCTATACCTTGATTCCATATAATATAGGCCCTTATATTGTGCCAGCAGTTAGCCATGTTGGCTGTTGCAGTGCTGTACCATGTCTAATGGCCTCAGGTCAGTCTCAGTTGCTGTGGTTGCATGAATGCAAGCTCATACTTTAATGTTGGGTTTCCTTTCTTTGAAGTTTTGTGTTTCATCCATGCGTCCAACACATTTCCAAAAGCCTGAATGAATGGTTTAACAATAATTTCCTGTCTTCTTTCTTCTTAACGGTTATTTCAAAGCATCTGATTCCTCCTTTGTTCCTGTAAAAGTATGCTGGTATCTGTTTCCATAGTTCTCGATTTCCTTTGCATAATTTTATTGCCCAGTCTTTCCAAAAATTGTCTTGCATGTTATGCAAATTTAATATGTTCAGTCCCCCACTTTCTTCTGATGCACATAATATTGTTCGTTTGATTTTTTCGAATGCTTTTTTATTTGAGTACTTTTTCCTCCAGATGAAACTGAACAACTTGCGATTGATTCGATCGAGCACTTGCTGTGGTATGCCAATACTTTGAAGAATATATGTACTGTACACTGAGATAATATAAAAGTCTTGGTAATTAATATTTTCCCTTGAATTGATAGATTTCCTTTGGACCATAGCAATATTTGGTTATCTGTTTTCTTAATTATGTTTGTCCAGATTTCCTCTTGCTATCTGTGGGTGTTTCTGTTTGGAAGATTACTCCTAAGATTTTTACTGTGGTCAGTTGGTAATTCCTTGATTGTCCTTTGTCTCTTGAGTGATTTTGCTGACTGGCATCAATTGTGACTTCTTGTGGTTCAGATGTAAGCCGGAAAACGTAGAGAAGGATTTTGTTTTGGATAGTATTTCTCTGAAGTCAATTTCGTCCTTCGGGAAAAGTGTGACATCATCTGGAGAGCACCACAAAAGAGGCAGATCTTATTCAAGGAGGTCTCTTCTGGAATTTCACAAAAGACGTACCAGAGTCACAGTTTTACAGGAGCCAAGCAAAAAACCTCTCATGTTGCATCACACTTTATCTGTCAATCAGTGCCTCATATGGGGGTATTTCAAAGACATCCAGATGGAAAAAGAGAGGACATGAAACTGAAACAATACAAAGGTGCCAAAAAGTGAATGTGACCTAATTCAGATCTATGGACTCAAGGAGTCTCTCTGTTCCTCATTGTTATCTGAAAAAATATGGTGATGGAGCGTTTACATATGCAGGGCCTTCAACCTGGAATTCCCAACCTGAATTTATTAGTTGTTTCACCAGCCTTGAATTTAAGGCTCGATTGAAAAAATATTTGTTTATTAAGTACCTCCCTCTACTCTGATAGTTGTCAGAATTTGATTTTGTTTGATTTAATAATGTGTGTGGCTCTGTGTGTGTGTATCAGGGTTGGGCACGTTCACAAAAAATAGGGAACTGCGTTCCGTTCTCCGTTCAGTGCCAAAATATGGAACTGTGTTCCGTTCCCCGTTCAGCCGAGACTTTCAAATTCCGTTCCGTTCACCCGTTCAACATCTGAGGAACTTAGTTCCGATCTCCGTTCCGTTCCGTTTACTTTTCCCGCCGAAAATAGCACGTGTTTCCGACTGCTGATTTCACAAAGGGAAACAAGGATTTTGATATTTAATGACTGTTACTTTATGTGTGAGTGTTTCCACGGAGAAGTTCAGTTTCAGAAGCGCAAGGTTCTGTCGCGTATGTAACTGTTACTTGGTGATGAAGAACATTTGGACAAAAAAAAAAAACTATCCAGATTCACTAGCATAGGCACAGAAGTTAATATTAACTGCCATCTGCCAATAATAACTGAATAAGTGCGGTGTGCTCCATAAAAACAGAAAATTTGGAGCCCCTCCTCCTTCGAGATTTCACTGCAAGTGAGAGAATCTGGAGAAATTACATGTGCACATACAAGCTTACGATTTCTTATAAATTTGAGAATTTATATATGATTGCACGAAACCTGCCCCCAAAAAATCAAGATCGTGATGTATTCGAGATCATAAAGCAGGCATGAGTCACAATTTTGGACAAGAGTCGCTATTGGAGTAAAATTTCGCATTTCTTGTTCTTAAAGTCGATGCATTCTGTTGCGTGGCTCTGGTTGGTTCTAGACAGGTATTTTTTAAAGGATCCTTGACAAGCAACGCTGCAATTACAATTGCCGACGTCATGTGTATGAAAAGCAGTGGGCCGTCTACCTAACCCACTACCGCCCTCTGCTTTCTTCGTGTGTACTAGACTATATCCCACCCCTAGTTCTCATTTGCCCATCTACGTTACCCAATGAACCTTTTTTCGCTTTCCAAAATTAAAATTATTTAGGCTTTCAAGTTGGTGTTCAGCCGTCAGTCACCACTCACGATAGTAGACCTCTCGATGGGCGTAAGCGTTGTTTGGTTAGAAACGGAGTTGAGGCGGTCAAGCCTCGTGACGCAGTCCTGGATACCAGGTGTCATCACGTCTTTATCAGTAAGGGGACACGCTTCACTTGTGATTAAAAGTGATAAGCCAGTCCTTATTGTGTAATGCGGACGGGCAACAGCAGCTTCGTCTCGACGGTCTTATTTACCTAACGCCATAAACGGGCAGGAGTGACAAACTAATCTTGCCGATTCGAAGAATGACTGTTATGAGGTAACGAAGCTAATGATCCTAGCGCAGCGAGTGCAGTAAATGCCGACAAAATGAGGGGGAAAAAAACCCTGGTCGCTGATGTGTAAACGGAATTTGACAAGACTTGAAAATGAACTTAGTTCCGATCCGTTCGCGAAAAATCACGAACTCCATTCACGATTGCGTTCACAATAAAACAACAAAACTCCGTTCGCTCCGTTCACGAAACTGGAACTAAGTTCCGGAACTTAGTTCACATGAACGGAGTTCCACCCAACCCTGGCGTGTATGTGCAACTTCTTGAGTTGGCGTCTCTGCTTGGGGCCTGGGAGCAGTCTCTGTATACTTATCGAGGCTGGAATCTATGCTCCCACCGACCTTGAGACTTCTGCTCTTTGACTGCATGCACATACTGATGCTGTGTGTCTAGATGTGAATGCATATGACTTGTATGTGTTTATGTGCAAGTGCTGCGCATGTAAGTTGTGTGTTTGTGTTGAGTACGTGTGCTTGTAGCTGTAAATGTAAAGCGCTTTGAGCTCTCTGGGGGGTGAAGCGAAAATGCACTTTGTTATTATTATTATAATTTGGCATATACAGTGTTGATTGGTTGATCTATCTTTTTGCAAAATGGTTCCCGAATAGGCTTTGTAGCACTTTCTTAGGTTGGCATTGCAAATGCTGAAATCAAAAGCACAAAGGTAAGGAGAACATCTGCCATATTATCCACTCACTTCCACCCCCAGCTCCAGTTCTAGTACCAAGCCCCAGCACAACAGAGGGTGCTCTAGTCAAGGAGTGGAGAACAAGATTGTTTGATGTTAAAATTGAAGCCATCTCATATGGTGTCATCCTCCACCCAGAGCTGGCAGTGGGAGAAATCCAGATACCTTCTGCCCTCAGAATGACTATGGAAGGTAATTTTCACCTCAAGTCTTTACACCACATGATCATTATATTACTTAGGTTGGTTAAATTTGAGTTACACTTCATGTTGTATTGATACAACTTTAGTTCTTTTCTCTTAACCTACATGGTACGGTTGCATGAGTGGGTATTTGTTCACATATGGAACCTATGAACATAATAAATATTTAATAATAATTGTTATTATTGCTTTGGCTTCATCATAACGGCTAATAATAAATCATTTACTTACAGTCAGTGACTTCATGATGTTTAATAATCTCTGTACAGTGGAAATAGGTGAGGCGTCAACCAGTTTATCTACAAAACCATTTTACCTGAAATATTTCCAAAATCCTGCTAAATTTCCCCTTACTGTTTGTGAAATCATCAACAGCAGATTGTTTTGATCATTTGTAATGTCTTTCCTTCTCTGTAGACTATGTTAAAGTGCATGACAAGATAATTGAGAAACTGGAAACCCTGAAAGAAAAATGTCCTGATCTCCGAGATGCACTGGACACAAAAATAGAAAAACATAGAGGGAAGCCAACCATGGTTGAGAAGTCTGCAGTTGTTGGTCATTTGGAATTACTGGAGGGACTTTTTGATGACATTGAAGTCCAGCTGAGGAAAAGTAGAACTGGTGAGATATGAATGTTTGGTTGTGAGGTGGGGATTACATATGGCCAACAAAGTGGAAAATGTCTAATTGTGGACTGGATGTTTGTTTGAGAGGTAGAGTGAAAATAGAATCAAAGCAAGTCTTCATGGTATGATTCATTACAGTTTTATGAATGTTTTCTGGCTTTCGGTGCAAACTGTCCCCCAAATCTATTATAGTGAAATCATAACTTCATGTGGCATAACTTCATGTGTTTACAAGAAATTTGCATTGTCAATTGATTTAGATGGAGGTCTTCAAAATAATGATATTAAGTGCTGAAATAAGGTGGCTTTTTCTTGTTGTTGTTGTTGTTGTTGTTGTTGTTTGTTTTCAAATTGAAACATGATTTTATAAAGGAATTTTAATTCCTGAGTGAGAATGCAGTACTGGGAGGGAAAATCATCGTTTCCCCTCTGTTTTTCTTATCTTTGCAACAGAGAATATAGTAGAACACTGGCTGTGTGGACCAAACTTCACAGTGGCCGACATCTCTCTTGCTGTTACTCTGGGGAGATTACTTATGCTTGGTTTATATGAAAGGTAAGTTTCTTTCTGTTCATGATTTTCTCCTTGTTCAAACTACTACTGTTATACATTTAGTACACATTTCTATATTTCTTACGGTGAACAAATTCTTTCTTTTGTGTCAAATATCTGCCCTTTCCTCCTAGGGAGTAATCTTAGAAAATGTTCTTAAAAGATCTTTATGTCATAAGTATGGTCCTTGTAATGGCTAGGTTAAAGATGCTACAGAAATGCCTTTCATTCACAGTTTCCTGTGTCTACATATGCTCCAAATGGGTACTGGCAAAGGCACATATGTTGTTTCATTGACTAATGCCAAGAGGCTGAAAATGAAAAACAATAATGCCATATATGCTTCGCAGCAAGCTGAGGAAAAAATTTGGAATGATCTGGTCTTTTGGGGTAATGATATTGTGAAGTCACACGGGTGGGTTTTATTGCTCTAATGTGAGAAATTTCATTATTGTTTTGCCACAATCAGATACCTGCTTCCTGAGAGGAGGCCTGCACTGGTGGAGTACTGGAATCAGCTGAAGCGCAGACCAAGTATTGTCAAGTTTGTGCTTGGTGCTGTCAGATCATATCAAAAGCACTTGGTGAAAACTGTCTTGACAAAAGTAGCAACTGGCACTGCTGTTGCTGGAGGAATTGTGGCTCTGGGTCTGTTCATTGGCCATAAGTACAAATCTTAAAGAGTATGGCGGCTAATTATTGCCTGCTGTTGATGTTTTTGAATTTGTCATGTGAAAAGATGCTGCATGAAAGATAGAGTAGGAAAGGAAGAAGTGGAGACCACAGAGCTCAAGTGATCTAAGTAAATCATTGGCGTAGAAGAAAATTTTGGAATGAGAAAGCACTGAGAAGTGACAGTGTGCAATGTTGTTAACCTCATAGCAAAATCTGTAGAATATTATTATGACTAGCAATAGATCCAATCTTTGCAAATATTCAAAGAGAAACAGAAAATGTAGTTTGCAGATTTTTTCAGACCTGAAAGTCAGGCAGGTAGGTAATGTTTCTACAAAACTGCTAAATGTAGAAAAGAGAAGTCCATATTTACTTTGATTTCAGTGAATTTTAAATAACAACTAGCATTTACACAAATTTCAACAAGAAATAGGTTTCAAAAGATCAAAGTTTCCAGTCAGTTTTGCTTCAATATAATGTCACTCATACCCCATGACATACTTTGAGGTTTGAAATTTTTAATTTTTGCTGGATATTGCTGCTTTGCTGTCCTGGGGACACTTTACATGATGAGATTAGGTGCAAACAGTATTTAGTCTACTTTATTAAAACATTCTGTTGTATGATGAGAATTGTGTAGGCTACATTTTGGCCCCAAAATGGAGCAAATCACAGCAGGCTTAGGGCAGAGGAGATTCAAAAGGTAAGCCAGTCACTAAAAGTCTTTTTTGATTGTCCCAGTCAATCAAAATAGAGGTGATTACCAAAGTCAGTAACATCTTTACTTGGGTAACCAAGTAGACAAGAAAACCATAAGAGAAAAGAAAAAAACTCGAAAGGAAAGCTGTTATGTGTAATTTGTCATTTGATATCATAAATGCATTGCGTCTTCCCAGCTGTGGCAAATTGTTTTCCAATGTAACCTTGTGATGATAACAGACAATTTCAAAGATCCAAGGTCCACATTTTTTTCATATACTATTTTGTTGTGTACAAAATGTCTATTGTTTTTTTTTTTCATGGATCACAGAGTATAATGAGCTTATATCTTTGGTAGATTCATTGTAACATCAGCTTTAGTTACGGTTCATTTCATCAACAGCTTTTGCTTATTTTCTCGGAATGCCTAAAAATGGACATACTTATATACTTATTACACCAACGACACCCACACCCTCCTTTAAGCTCTGTGGTAAGGCATGAGAGACTGACATGGATGTGATGAAAGCATTTATATATGTGGTGATAACTCATGTGTATTCAGGACATTATATACTTTGTTTGTGATTTTGCATGGATGTATTTAGGAAATCACATTTTTTGCCTAAGTGGTGATTTAGTTAGTTTCATGTTTGTATTGTAAAATGAAAGACACTTAAGTTCATGTAATATATATAGGAGCAAAGGAGAGTAAACATGTCGTTAAGATGATTTTACGTCTCAGTAAAGCTACATGAAACAGAACCATCTCATACTACAAACATTTAAAGGACTTTCATGTTCGCCATTTCATTAAAATAAGACACTGTTCACATGGGAGTCTGTGGGGTCTTTATTACAAGGTGGGGATTAAAATGAAAAGTCATAAGCTTTTATAGAATATGGTTTTTTCTTCTATGTCTTCTTGATGATTTACCAAAGCTATACATACTTGTATTTTTTCTTTGTCTTTTCTGGGGTAATGTCCTTAGGGTTACTCAGAAAGAAAATGGGAAATAGTGTGAGTGCTAAATGAGAACTCACTTGCTATTAATTTGTGATTTTATTTTCACCCCACCATGGAGTAAGAGCCCCATTAAATTATCCTGCATGAAAGCTGTATCATGTAGCTGGTTAAATGGTGGATGTGCAGATCCCCCAGGTTTCTGTTGTGGGAAATGATTTTGTCTTGTGTAGCTTTACTGAGAAATGGCATCATTTTAATGACATGTATACTTTCTTTTGATCAAGTGTATATCAGAGCTGTTAGCATCATTAGTGCAGTTCAGGCTAAGCCTTTCCATGATAGCTGGAATATATTAAAGTGCATTACTGCATATAAATTTCTTTAACTTATGGTGCATTACCGTATGATTTTATAACACTATATATATATATGTAATCAGGAATAGATCACTGTTTATACAGGCCCTGCTGTCATGTATACATTTGAATGGGTTTAACAGTATTGGTCTTATAAAATTTCCCTGGTCCTCACTAGAGTTCACGGGTCTCAGAAGTCACCTTATGCTGTAGACACATGGCTGGACTGTCAGTAGATTCTGGATAATGCTGCAGTAATTATGATTACATATTTAGCTTTATGCTGAAGGGTGTCTTGTGACACTAGATGCTCATATTTTCTAATGGTGAACCCAAGAACATTTTACAACACTAGCCAAGATGTTTATTTTTGACACCAACTCATATCTGATGTCATATGCAGTATTTACGTCTTCGTGTTGACATTTTTGTGTATATTTACCCATTTTGTGTCATAGTATACCTCAGAGATATTACAACATCCATAGGGGAAAAAAAAAGGTATACCTCAGAACATTTATGATCAAAGTGCAATATCTATTTATGATGGACTCATTAGGGGTGAGGTGTGGTGTAGTGACATTTGAGGATACTTTAGTAAAGAAAGTTGATGTGTTGTGATTACCATTTAAATCTGTACAAAGTGATCACTGTGTAATGCTCTGATGTTCACATTTCATCAGACAACTGAGGGGAGCCTGTCTTTGCAAAATGCCCATCTGTCTGGAACAGTGAACTTCAGTTGCAAATATGTTTAAGTGCACTGGGCAGCATTTTCATGAAAGACTTCATGAAATGCTTATTTGTGCCCTCTGCTGAATCAAAATTTTTTCACTGCTCATGTCATGTGATAATTAAGCAGCAGTGACAATAGTTAATAAAATGAAAGTCAACAAAACCAAAATTGAAGGGACTGGACAATCCATTTCAGATTAAGTACATTTCAAATTAAAAGAAGTGCCTGTTTTCAACAATCCTATTTAGGCAGAGCACAAAAACAGTATTGCCTTTATATATGGTCAAAGTGATCAGTTCTAGACTTGGTACAGAGTTATGATGCATAATGCATTTACCTACACCTTTACTGGTGCTAAGCAGAAAGAGAATGTACAGTAAGTTCTGTAAAATTAAAGTCTTATCAAAGAAGTGATGTCTTTGAGTAAAGGATTATAATGTGGGATCCTATGATATTACAAAAAAGTGTCACTCACTTGGTTTGAATCAAAGGTCTCTGTTACAAGTAGTTACAGAGAAGGTAATGTTTTTCTGCTTTAAGTGGTTATCTGTTGTTATTGGCAGTTGTTTTGTGCGTAGATCTCACAACATTTGAAGCAGGTGTTGCTTCTTGATATTCTTCTTAAGTGGTTATCATTATTATAATAATAATGCAGTTTATAAATCTCATATCCAGGCTAATGCCCACATACATAACTTCATCTATTATTATCTTTGACTGGTTTTGTTAATATACTGGTACTGACTGTTTTATCTTAACCATCGACATTTTTACATCATTCCTTTTACATAACTTCACAATTGTTTGTATAAATTCTTTATGTGACTACGGATTGGTGCTCTTTTCCATCTTCTTGGAGATTATATACAAGGTTTACTGTAGATCTGAGACAAATGGTGTTTTGACTGGACAAATTTTGATGATTCATATGTCACAATAACAGATGAATGTAGAAAGAAATTGGCTGAAGTGAGAGCCATCTTCCAACAGCAAATAGTTCTGGCTAAGACGAGAGCCCTTTTGTATCAAGACATCAGAGCTGTGTAGCAATGATGAGGACAGATGCGTCTTTAAGACAGATGTGTATGGGTGTCCAAATGTTTCATTCCATTTGCCTTTCACATTAAGTTCTGTCGAAATGTAGAAATTGTTCTTTTGTAGTATAACAGGTGTAGTTTACAAGTACTTTGTGCATACATTTCTTTCAATGGGCATTCACATTCACATGGCTTTACTAGGCACAGTTTTTCTTTCTGAATTATCAGGTTACAATATTCAATAAACTTTGATTCAGATTTTTGTTTTCTGGCCCTTTCCTGATTTATAAAGCGTCACCAGTCGTAATAGGTTGTGCTGATGATGCAACACTTTTCAACTTAATGAAACTTTTGATATGTCTAGTAGGGCTTGATTTATTTGATGCCTGAAAGTGCCCCATCCAGTGGTTACTGTTGGAGTATGTATTGTGCTGCATTTGTTCTTTCACAGAAAGTTGTGTGTCAACAACACAGTATGGTCATGTGCTATTTTGACAGGCAACACTAGCAGCTGGTCACAAGATGAATAAAACAAGGCATAAAAATTTGTTTACCTTGTGCCAAAGGCCTGCTAGCTGAAATAGATGTGCAAAGAAAAGTATTTTTCCAGGGGGTGGAGGAAGGCAGACATACAGATCACATCCTCCATGTAAAGGAAACATGACCTAGACTTTCACAAGCTCTGCTTACAGTGCTGTGAAGATTTTGAAAGATTGCCTTGACTTATAAGGATTTATAAGATGCTTTGATATTTTTTTTAAAAAAAATTATATTTTGGATATTTTGATCAAACATTTCAGCAGATGATAAACAATAACAAGGAATTAGACTCAACGGAAACAACAAATGCTGATAATGAAAGTGTACAGAGTTGTCATTTAGTATGATATGGTGCTCAGACATAACATGAACAGCAAAGATGGGAGAAAATCAGACTCCAGAGCCTGCCAACCACAACCATCCACAAGACTGCACAAGGTAGGGACTCAATAAGCACACAACACAGCCACTGTTTCTATCACCATTCATGTATTTCTTTCTGTCACAGTTATAAGTTATATGTATTATGATAAACTGTCAGATAATGTCATGACAAAATCACCACGTAAACTTGAATGAGATCATGAGGACAAAGCAAGCAAAGAGGCACATGTTGATAACGAAAGTCAAGATTACTATATACACACATTCATGCTTGAGAAATCACAATCAATATAATAACTTATTGACTTTTTAAAAAAAATATGACATGGTCATCTTGTGCAAGGTTGGTTTGCATATTGGAATAATAATAATGAGGTTTGCTCAGGGTATTAAAATGAACACTTGCACAATGTTTACAGTGGAAATGTGTAGTTAGACAGCTATGCTGTGGCCCTCAAAGTCCCTAAACCTGTGAGAGAGAGAGAGAGAGAGAGAGTAATGCTAAAGATGGATCATCACCAAAGTCCAACAGGACAGAAATCTCATTAGAAAGGTTGAGTGAAAAGGAAGATTGATCTAAAGAACATGACAATGTTCCTCTCCTGATATTATCACTGGATCTGGTTTAGGGGGAAATGAAACATTTTGAATGTACAAATGCAAGGATCTCACAAGGAACCACATTCTTAAAGTGCTGTGATCTTGATCTTCCCATCCCTTTATTTCACACATGTTTGCAACTAGCAACTGAAAGTAACTGTTATCAGCTATAAAACTGAAGGTTTACATCCACAGTTATCAGCCATAAAACTGAAGGTTTACATCCACAGTTATCAGCCATAAAACTGAAGGCTTACATCCACAGATATCAGCCATAAAACTGAAGGCTTACATCCACAATATCAGCAGGCTTACATCCACCGATACTGGAGTCTTGATGTCAGTTTTCTATAACTTGAGTGCTCCTGCTGAAGATTGCAGCCATTTGTTGTTTTGTTTTTGTTTCTTTCCTTGCACAATATCCACAATTCTTAGAGCTCTGTCAATCTGAATTTTAAAAAAATGTCCGCTTCTTTATAAAGAGTAATGCACAATCTCTGTCTGCATTTCATTATCTCACAAAATGTTAAATGAGAAATTTCTTTCAATAATTTTGAAGAAAACTGAAAACGTGTGTGGACAAAGTAGCTGTTATAATGTAACACATCTGTATTTGACCAAAGTATTCATTTCCTCATATAAATACAGCATCTAAAAAATACAAGACCCAAGGGAATTTATTCAGATATAATACTGTGCTCAACCACCATCATGTTTATCTTACTAGTTTCAACATATTCTATCACTTTGGACTGTAAAACCAGTATGTGGACTCCAGTGCTGGGACTATTCACTTGCAACTGTCCAATTGGATTCAGTAAGAAAACACGGCTACCACTTAAGAGGCGTTCTGCACAGGAGTTCTGGATTACCAACATGCAGTGCAGGATATGATATATAGAACTGTGGTCTAAGCAGGTATATATATATATATAAATATGGAAGCACATAAGACACAATGCCACCTGAGGAAAAGAATTTCCATGAAGGCAATTTAGAACTGTTCTAGAATTTAAACCATAGAATACAATCCAAGTCTGTTGAATTTCATGTAAGGATGTGTTCAATTGCAGGCCTAGAACAAAAGCTGGAATTCCCATCCTGGAAATTGAATTTAAAAAAGCAACTGTAAAACTTGCTCAATATAAATTGTATCATAGGACATCACAAGAAGCAAAATGTACATTAGGCAAGACCAAAAAAGAAAACATATACATTATAATAAAATAGAATATAGGTAGATACAGTAAAAGCAAAATACCAAAACTGAATCTCCAGCTCTTCAAAATTCTCTCATATGTACATCAAAAAATCATCGGACGACATAAGACATAAATGTGCAGAATAATTAAATTTACTCTTACTGAATGCCCGCCTGAACCTAGGTGAAAGCTGAGTAAAATATTCAATATAACTTAGGAACTGGTCTCTCAGGTCTCCCATACAGCTTAGCAGGCTTGTTTCATGATATAAATAAAGTATGGCACACCAGTATGTTTATGCTGCACACTTAAAGCACATATGAAGGCAAGGTGTTAATGCTGTAAAAAAAAAAAAGACTTTTGAAATTGGTATATTTCATGATGGTTCAAAAATATTTACAATAACCTTTCAACCATAAAAGTAAAAAGCAAAACCTGAGAAAGTCCAGGTGAAATGAAAGGAAAGAGAGATTGGTATGTACAACATACCATTTTGGTACATACATTCAGGAAACAGGTTTGTTTGTCATGAGATACACCCACACACAAACCAGTTACATTAGAATGTCATGACAATGTCACAACACAATGATAAATCTGTAGCAAGGTTAGTTGGATTAAATGTGCTCCCACTGATTTAACTTAATTGACTAATCTCTATCTGACATGAACTCTTATTCCATGAATGACAATGTAAAAAAGAAAACAAATTATTTTTAAATAGTCTGTATAAGAGGTAGGCAGTGTTTTTCACCTATAAATATTGTATATATATCATATAACCAATTTGTTTTGTTTTTAGTTTGACCTGCTAGACAAATCTATTCATGAAGAAATCAGTTAACTTAAAGCACACAGATCAGCTGGAGCTAGCCGTCTTCCACTAGACTCAAACTATCAATATCATAAAAATAAAATTGGATATTTAGCTACAACATTGTAGGTTACACTGGCAACAAGAAACTGATAATTATGTCATGGACCAAAGGAAAGAAATGCATAGCTTCATATTCTTTCCCATGAACTGCATACAGGCAAGTCCCACATGGGTCTTCTTTAACTCAACATAGCAGCCCATGTCGAGTCCATCTGAGGCCCATATGGACACACTTTAATTACAAGCTAAACTAAAACCTAGCTTAAACAAAGTTCTTAAATCTTTGCCCTTTTGCCTATGGCTTAGAAATAGACTATATCTTGTTAGTTGGCTCTCACACAAAAACTCTGGTCACTACATGCTGAAGTATTTTGGTGCACATTTGGCTCCATATTAAACTAGTGAGCCAAGAAGCCCCTTATACTATGGTCCAATAATATGATTTTCACAAGGTCAAACAGATCTTCACATATGCAGTTTACACTTAGCAGACTGGGTAAAACCACTGACATGTAGTAGTTCCTATAAACCCCTTGTACAGTTACAGCATTGAGACAAGATTATTATTATTGTGACAAAAATGATGATGTCACTGAAGTTCCAGCAACTACAGACACTTATATCTGACAATGTATTATTCAACTAGCGATTAAAGGTTACGGTAATCCAAATTCAAAAGTAAAGTTTTACCCTGTGAGCCAGGCAAAGTATTCTGCATTTCTACTGCCTCAGCATGATTTCGTTTGACACAGCTGCTGCTTACAATGGAATTAAAAGATTCACACCATGTTATCATCTGTCCACAGAGCGCTGGCTAGACAGCATGGCGGTGCGGCTGACGAAAGCTTATGGCGTTCATTTTGCACAAATTTTTGCCGCAAATAAACATTTTGGTATCAGTTTTATTTGACTTTTTAAAAAAAATATATTCAAGAGGTCCTATTTTTGTCCACAATATAAACCCATAGATATTTTGCATGTTAACTTTTTCAGCATTTCACCGAGTTTTGAAAAGTTACCACCACACATGTCTTCTACAGGAGATGTTTTGCTAATTAGAGGGATCTAACTGTCCTTTGTTCTGACTCAAAACTTCAATCTTGAACCTAACCTTCTATCCGTAAGCATCAATTATTTTATACAGTCATATAATATAGCAACTTATATCAGTAAACATTACATCTGATAATTGTAACATCTTATTTAAATCAAATAAAAAACCCACAGACATAACATCAAAACTGGTATGCTAAGCCATATGACTGCCAAAATGCCACTATTTATCACATTTCTATAGAAACAGTTCGGACAGCAGCATATTCCTCAATGGCCAACTTGCTACACTGAAAAATCTCTCTATAAAAGTATGGGTACCTGCATGCCCCATGCCAGCCTATATGACAGTGAAAATCAGCACCCGATTATTATTTTATTTTTTGATTTTAAAAAATGCCAAATATATCAAAGTGAGGCAAATTAGGAACTTGAGGAATACATGAAATACAGAGACCAAATAACTTTTCAATCAAAAGTTAAATGAATTTGAAATCCTCTCTGGGGCAAGAAATACCCACAACAGCCGGTGGCGATAACAGTATCATGTAAACCACCCCTCACCACACAAACACACACACATAGATAAATGAGACAAAGTTTTCAAAATGATACAATGATTTTCCCGTTTGCTTCTCAACCCTTATGAAGCAGAACACTGTTCAATCTGGCAGAGTGCTTGACTTTTAAATAAAAACAAGCTTGCAGAAACGGGGTTCATATCGATATGAGGGATACTTTCTTCCACATTTGCTGTTTACCCCATTATAATTGAACACTTTTAAGCTGGCACATGCTGGTCTTGAAAACAGAAGGGTCAAAAAATCTCACAGTAACAGGGTTGTTATCAGTAGTACTGGTTTCCCCTTCTGCTTCTTAACCATATTACATGTACCACTGAACACAAACTAAACTGAGCTATTGCTAAACTTCAGCAAAGAAAGAGTTGGTAAGAACTTAATGTCACAGCCAGTGATTTCCCCCTCTACTTCTTAACTGTATCACCTAGTAATTATTGGTAATAAGATTATGATACATGCATGCATGCACACAAACCAGGATCAGGCTGCTAAAATTACTAGATCTATAAAGCATTTCACATCTTACTACCTAGTTAGACCAATTAAAATAAAGAAGGACTAAACCCAAAACAAAATCATCCATTCATAAACAAATATCTTCGTGAAATGAGATTCATAAACTTACTTGATGAAACCACCTAAAAAAAATACAACTGCATATACGACTAAAGATATGAATGAAAGTCTAAACAAAACAAGAATGTGACAGCAAATCAGTAAAAGTGTGAAGCAAAGCTAACAGTATGGCAGTCAGCCACAAGCTCCCTCAACTGCAGAACACAATACAGGATTCCCAGCAGTTTTTCCAGATTGTTTTCCCTGGCTTTCAAAATGATTTCTGTCAATGTGGCCACTGCACACAGCACTACGGCCACAGTGCAGAGTACTATATCTATAGTGAAACAATATGGCTGCTGAGATCAGGCATGCAAACAATGTGAATTTTCAGTTCCATACACTGCATGGAGCCTTGAAGAATGTAGCTGATAAAAGAAAAAGAAATTTAATGCTGAGATGATAGTATACCTATCTGCTTGGAAGCTTATACAGAAACCTTCAGACATAATGACGTGATTCAGTCTTTTTGCACGTTCAACATTACTGATCAGCTGTTAACATTTTGTTTACCCACTTCAACAAAAAGTCAAAGTTTCAAAAAGCTCCTTCACTATCATTTTCAACAATTGTCGAGTTTGAGAACCTATTCCAGACTAGACCTGTTTTGAAACTTCAACACCAAAATTCTAAATAAAGCCTGTGTTGAGTCTGTCAGTTGGCAAAATAGTGATTTCTGTGTATTGTAGATGGATTTCCTGTCCCCTGGTTTGCATATAAATGGCTGTCCCAAAAGCCTAATTCTTTAGATTACATGCAAGTTAGTAAGTGTAAATGCAACCAGCTTGGAATTATAGACAATGACATCCTCAAGAGCTGGTAAGCAATGTCAAGGAGGTCCCTTATGTTTCATAACAAAATCTTGAACTATGATATTCCCTTTTTGCTATGGGTCCTGTAAAGATAAGAAAATGTGGCTATTGAGAAGGAGCAGGATGCGAAGTAGTAAGGTACTGCATCTCCTTGGGATAACAAGGATTTGTGTGATAGGATGAAAGCCATACAAGAGAATAAATGCAGACATAGAACTCACTCAGTTTACACTTCAAAACATGAAGCTCACTGCTTACAAAACAGAGAACACCAATACAATCCATGAGCTACAATGCTATATCCTGATCCTCCTTGGCACTCATGCACTCATGCACATTGTGCCAGACATGCCTGTGCTTGTAAATGCAAAGTTCAACAGTTTATCTTTAAAAATAAAAAGTCATCCCACTTTTAATAGCCAGCAGTTCTATTTCTTTTAACATGAAGACACAAAGACCACTATCTCTCAGCACTGAATACCAGTACCAAATAGTAACCTGTATTCAAAACAATGTGCTGTAATATCAAAATTTATAGTTTCAGTGGATTTGTACCTGCCAACATGAATGCGTTTCTTAGAAATGCTATTTCAGGCAAAAGAAATTTGTGAATAACACATCCTTGACATAAATCATCTCAACAACAGGACATTTAGTGCCCAAGTTACAATTTCCTGAGGGCAAAACCTCGGTACAACTGATGATCTCACTCACTCCACAATGCTTGGCTGGCCAATAACTAAATTTCTGCAGAACAGATTATCAAAGACTCTTCCAATTAATACATGTATAAAAGATCTCCAAGACAGGGTTGATTTGTTTTCCCACTACAAGCATCTCCCTAGTTACCAGCTTGCAGACTGTTATTTACCCAGTCAACAAAGATTCAAAGTTTCAAAGTTTGTTGCAAAAAGCCCAGACCACAATTTGGTATGTGGATCCATATTAACAAACGACAAATGAATATCAAATTTTACATCCGAACTTCAACACCAGCTTGACACCGTAGACTTGTTCTCTGAAGTCTTACTGTTTCATGAGATACTAGACTACTATCATCAATGTGCATAACATGTGTGCCCTCTCTGGTTTTTGTTTGTTTCATTTTGCCTCAGTCTGTTGTTCTGAACATCTTGACTCACACTGTTGTTCCTTCACTTAGAACTGCAAGATGACAAAGACTAGAATCCCAACCACAATTACAAAGAAGGCAACATTCTGACCAATTTGAAAAGTTTTACTGAGAACACAAAAATTTCTACTTCACAGGCATATCATCAGAGTCACAAGTATATCATTGCCTATCACAGAAACAGGCGATTAGCACAACTCCTCATTTCATGACTGGCTACAAGTAGAAATACTTTGGTCATTTAATTAAGCTTCAAACAATGCTTGTCACACAGTCACTGGCCAAGAATTTTTGCCTGACTCAAAATTTCAGTGTCATTTTGCCTCTCCTGAGGGCTTGGTGTGAATGATAAATAAGACAGGTGGCTTGCTTATGAAAACTTTAATGTTTATTGGAAAAATTTTTCTCTGCTCTGAAAAAAGTATGCAAACTGCTAAAGGAATATATTGTCTGTGTTGATGCATAACATCACAATTCCACAAAACCTGGGTTTAGAGAAAAACTGGCCAGCTGGCAATATTTGTATTTGTATTTGTATTCGTATGAACAGAGCAAATTCCTAAATAACAAGAGTCACAGTTTGGACCTTGTACATGGATTCTCATACTGTCATCAGAACTGAAATAAAACTATGAGCAAAATACGATATCAGAACTGGCATTTGATCAAATTTGTAAAATGCTACCTCATACATCAGACAAGGATGATATGTAACATTCTTTTCTTTCACTCCTGACACCGCATTCATCTCTTGTCCTTGGATCTAACCCTTGCTCATTAATCATGACAATCCCTTCTGGTCCCACTGGCGACATCTTCTCACTTATTACTTTCCTGCAAAGCCACACTCATGGTCTTCTGACCCAGCAGCGTCACATTTTCTGAAGAAAAAGATGACATGAAAGAAATGACAATCATTTATTTATACCTTCCCACAAGAATTGCCTATTATGAAAAGTTTTAATACATAACGGGGATTACAGTCAAGCTTGGTCTGGTGATATATATGACAACCTATTGAGCTGATTGCATTTTGTCATTACCCTCCATATGACAACCACCTGTCTAATGTAATCATGACTTTCTTTTCTAATGCCCCAAACACAGAACAAAACAAAAAGCACTGTAGCACTGTGTAAGGCGACCTCTTATTAATCAATCTGAAATTTGTATGGGTTTCAACCTGATTATACCATCTGTCATTTTAACATGCCATGAAGGCAGCGTGTATAAACATAAAAACCAGAAAGGCTAGACTGTAGTTGTTTTTTTTTTAACTCTGATCCTCAACAATCAAACTGTGTAAGGCAACCATTTGTTTAAGGTGGCCTCTCATGAGGAATGAACTACAGTACTCATGTGTGTAGCAGTTCAACCTAATGAGACGCTTTTTGGTACTATCGAAATTGATAAAACTCATCAAAAGGCACCATCAGGTTGACTGTATCGAATTGGAGTTTTGAGTATATTTGAAAAGTTTGGTGCTGTACAAAATGGGAAGAAGCCTTGTAATTGATTTTGAACCGTCACACTGATAATTCTGACAAAAATGTGACTGGACAGCTTGTGTCACGTGACTGATTTTCACGAGTATAGTTTTAACATTTTCTATGAATTAAATACATTCTTTATAATGTCATTACCTCATGGAGATATGACCAGTCTTTATGAAAACGGTATTACATCAGTATATTATCCATTCTCCGTTATCACATCTTTTCTACTAATTAAGTAAATTTTCACCAAAAGAAAGGGCTTTGGCCAACCTATTTGGTGATACCAATATCTCAATACTACCAAACTGTGACATGTGCACACTTTGTCAGGCAGCTACCTAGTTTAGACTTCAATGTATTCTGAAACATCTTGTTATTTATAAGGTAAGAGCTGAATCCATCTGTCCTTTGGATATTGCAAAATGTGCTTGAAACAAAGCAATTTAGTGTCCTAAAAATATGTTAAAATGTGGTTGTAGTAATGTCCCACATATATTTTCCAGAAATAATGCATACAACGAGGTGTGTCTGAAATCCTCAATAAAGTCCCAGTTTGGTTACAGTGTAAAAATACCATTTCATGTCAAAACACAGTAAGCTTCAACTGCACAAGTTTCACAATGTGCAAAATGCTTTACCACTGTACCTGTAATGGGCCATTTCCCTGAAATTAACTCCCTTGAATCAGCTAAGTGCCTCTCCAAAAGTTCAGAAATGCTTTGCAATTGTCACTCTATCCCTACTGTAACTTAACACATCAATAGCATATCTGTTCCATAATTTCATGCAACCAAATTCAACATCACAGTTCCTTGTGGAACTTAACCCTGCCATGCAAACCTGTGTGGCATTCCACATCTGGCAGACCAATACAATTCAGCCTTCTGAAATTAGTATGCGCAAAGAGCAATGAATACCACCTCTCGCTGCCAATGGCTAGCACATGGGATATTCTATTCTTTACCTTTGTTAACTCCAAGACAATCCTCATGTTATAGTTTAATCAGCATCTATTTGTGCTAGAAAATTATTTACAATATTCCAGAGAATAACCACATGCAAGTACAAGTCTCTACAGTTAATAATATACAGTATGTTCACAATTGCTTCTCAGATTTACAAAGCCAAAGAGCAAACGGCCAGAACGCCTTTTCGTTCAGAGTGAGTTTCGAGATTTACCATTCCTTACATTTGAGGACAATGATCCACATATCAATAGTGCATATGGCTGGCTTACCTGGAGATTATACAAGCTGTTATAGACTAACCCAGATGGAAAGACAGAGTACATAATGTTCTAGCCAGACTATAAATTTGACCTAATTTGGCACAAACAATTCTTCTCTGTAAAATGGCTCAGGGTTCTATTTCCTGCAGATATTAACAGCCAGGAACTCGCAGACATTTGGTAAAGAAAGGTAAGTGAGCTAAGTAGCTTTTGCAAGAAAACTAAAACTTAGTAGTGAGAGGAGAGAAGAATGTGGACATGAGAATTTGCTTGGAACTGTATGGACTTAAGAAATAAGAAAGAATTATTCAGATTAATAACACAGTGCAAAGGCAAACTCTTCCATCAGATTTCTAGAGACTCACAGATATTAACCACAGTGACATGAACTCACCCATGAAATCTGTGAACGCTCTGGGTTTGCTCTTCCACATCACTCCAAGCACGTAGACAGGAATGCCAGAACAGACTATCAGCACACCCATCCCTGTGTCTTTAGGTGCCGCCACAAGGGGCACAATTAGCAAGAAGACGACTGTGGCCAGGAACATGAAGGGAATGACCAATGGGAGCTGAAACACAAGAGGAATGAGAAAAACACATGAACAGCATTGGTGCAAACAGTTTTGAATCAAAATACTTTTATCATGTTTCAGAAAAAGGGGGCTGATATTAAATTTGTCCATCTACCTTGCTGACGGAGCGTTATACATGTATATAAATTCTGACATCTTTGGAATCTAAAACTCTATTAGTAACAGGAATGAATTCAGTAAAGTCAGTGGCAAAAAAAAAATAAAAAAAATAAATGCTTTGGCCTTACTGCCAAACATTCAACATTCAATTCAAACAAATCATCCAATGGTGGAATCACACTTTTCCTCTCCGCAGTCCAAACAGTTACAGTTCCTTATGGTGTAGTGGAATATTGAAATACTGTATGAAGAACATGATGGTTTTTGGCACAAGGAGATAGAGAACTTATGATAGATGTAATGGGACAATGAAATCTACAAGAGATGTTAGGGCAGCCACATAGAGAGAAACCAACACATAAAATGATGACAGGAGGTCACAATAGATCAGAAGAATACAATCTTCTCGGGAAAGAAATAATGACAAGAAGGGGATATAAGGGAAACCACCATCTCTAGCAACGAACACATGGTTGTGAAATAGATTATGAAATAATGCTAGGGGTCACTAAATGGACTGAAAGAGCCAGATGTATGACATGAAAAGAAGCTGAGGAGGCAATAGACAAAGCCACTGTGGAGACTGTGCAAACCGTATGAAATATGAAAAAGCTGGGCTGCAACTTGAACTTGAAAGAAAAGATTTTCTGTCCTGAAAAATTTGACTCTAATCTTCAAGTTTTATTTCATTCAATTTTTACTCTGCTGGTTACACCTGATTCTGATACTGATTACATTCCTAACTCATGCACTACACACTAGTGGACAATTTTAAAATATGTTTCCCTCTCTCAGAAAAGACAGTAGACACAATGAGAGCACTGATAATACATTTCAAGCTTATGAAGGACGTAATGCCAGATTTTCCTTCTCACGCAGCAATGAATAGAATGATATAAGACGAAGACCCCTTATGGTAATGAGTTTCAATCACAGTGATCCAGGTTGATAAGAAACATTCCGTGTATGGATTCAGTGGACTTTGCAGTAAATTGACATCTTTTTGAAAAACTAAACAGGTCGCTCTAAGGCACAGAAGCTCATCTCTGACACTGGAAATCTCAGAACAAACACCTTCCACTATGATGCTGTATATCCTTTTAAATTGGTGTGTATGTTGAACTTTGGCGCACTGCTAGTGTCTGGTCATTTTGACAGGAATAAGTAGGAAGAAAACAAAAAGTTGTCATTCAATGAGTCATTCTGTCATGGAAATAGGTCAGTCATTGAAATTACTATTATGGAAAGTTTTAAGATAATATTGTTCTAGTACCATCTGACCCATTCTTCCTCTATATATTTCTCTCTATCTCTCTTTTCTGAACAAATACACTCGCTTACCTTAATGGGTCGTGGTAGGTCTGGTTTAGAATATCGCAGATACACCATACCAGCTATGGAGCCTCCCACGGACAGCCACTGGGCAAAACTTAAGTAGTTGATGAGCGAATACACATCATCAGAAATCAACATGGCCAGCGACATTGCACCCTGGAAGGAAGTGTAAGAAACAAATTCATACTATGCGGCATAACTCTGACGAGGTGTCCTGTTACCTGAACCATGTGCTGTCTTTAAATTTCACTGAAGGTGACACAGGTGAATAGATTCCTTTCAACTGTCAGTATGAAATACCCTGGGACTGTCATTGTGAGGAACTGATGTGAAACTTCATGGCATTGGAACTAAAAGACACACAGCAGTTTGCAGATCATGAATATTCATGTATGAGGTCATATACCATAACATGATAATAATAAACCAACTTATAATAAATCTCACAGCCCAAACTAATAATAACATCCTCTCATGTGACTTCACACTATTATTATCCCAGCAGGCTAGACCACTCTAGGACTTTCCCACCTCCTTGGAAAGAATACAGTGTCTACCCCATTTACATACTGACAATATCCTTCACTATCGATAGCCAGGTATCTACTTTACAAAGACATAGACTGAGGAAAATGTGAATGAAATTCTTACCCAGGACATTTACAATATGACCATGATGGAATTTGAACCTACAACCTTTTAGGTTACGAGTTCAATGCTATCACCATTTGGCCATTTTCCCACATCAATGACATGCACATACTTAAAGAGAACTATAGGATCTCATGTGGCTGAAGAAAGTTTATGTTCTTTCTCCAAGCTGTATAAGAGAAGTGAGTACTGGGTCTTTAAGCAGCAGGTCAGGTTTGTGTCTACTTTACTGTGACACTATCTAGTAAAATCTGTCTATTCATGACTTAAGAAGAGGTCACTGTCCAAAAGACATGATGACCATATATTGACTGCTGTCACTGACTCAGGTAATCCAGTTTTTGCCACAGAGGTCCTACACTAAAGCTCCTTACAGTGTGAACTCACCACTTTGGTACAAAGTGGCAGGCAAGGGTCTGTAACATTAATGTCTGAAGTTTCCAGTTATGAAAAGAGAAGAAGCTGTAACTAGATTGCTTACCGTGAATAAAATTGCAGGTAGAGGTGTGTACTTATTCACACTAATCATGGCCATCAGGGACGGCAGGTGGCCTTCACGGGCTCCAACAAAACACAATCTGTGAATGAACAAAACAAACAGAAACTTAAAAAGGGCATTCAAACAGAGGCAGGGAGAAGCTCTGAATATCAAAATAGCTATGGCTATAGTCTTAGGAAATTTACCTTCAAATGCATTTACTGATAAAACTGAATCAAAGAGAAAACATTCCTTGTCTTAACAGTATGTTTTTGTTTATGACTGTTATTTTTGCTACACTGATCACTTGACCAATGGTCACTTCTAACCCCTAAAAAAAAAAATGCTTTACATGCAAAATAAACAAACATATCAAATCTGCAACACCAACATGCCCAAATAGCTTAAAAAACAACAAACAACTGTCTAAATGGAATATTTACAAACATATTTTGGAATTTTCAACTAAAACAAGAATTCAAAGAGGTGAAAATGAGGAAAACAAGAAAAGAGGGATGTGTCATGAATAATATTCATAAAGCCTATCAGACTTGTCCACAGTGACCTGACATGCCATGAAAACACAGCTAAAAAGATCATAGAATGGTAATGCAGTCACTAGCAGTCAGCCAAGCTTGTACATTGGGAGTTTCAAAATTTTTATAATGGCTCCTGCAAGAGGTGCGGGAGTAGCATTGATACTATGGCGAGTCCTCCTGCAACAGTTATGGGAGTAGCAGTCAGAGAGTTACAAATGAATTTAAATATTACGTCCAGGTGATCTGAAGTTTTTTCGGTTGCAGAAATTGAAAGTAGATTAATATCATTTCTATTCATGATAATTATTACTTTTGAGGATGATGATAAGTATTTGTAGCTTAATTTAATGGCTTTTTTTATGAGATAGATTAAATAACTTCTATGGTGTAAATCCGTTCTTTAATTATGATCTTCCCTGGTATTTTTTTTTGTCATTGATTCCTGTCACTCCAAACAACTATATTTCCAATAAGAATAATGCTGGCTAGGAAACTCTCTACCTTATAAGAGTAAATAAAATCAGGTGTTATGTGATACCGGTATAAATAACTACGTATAGAAAATGTCACATTTCGACACGCTGCATGGCATAAACACTTTCTTACCTTCCTGATGTGAAAAGTAAACCATTCACTCCACCAAATGTGGAAAGTGCTACAAAGATAGGAATGATGACTGCTGCTGCTCCAAACACATTCTCTCCAAATGTCTGGAATTCATACGAAAGAGAAAATATGTATCTACATCATATGGATAAACAATCTAGAAATCTTCCTACTACCACTGCCAAGCCCTAATGCCAGAATAGCAATTCTTTTCCCTGATTAATTTCCTTCCATCAATCCTGATCTGGTGACTGGGCACTGGGCACTGGGCAGCTACAGAGTCACTCTCTGCTTTGTCTTCGCTTTCTTCTTTTTTGTATTGCCTCAGTTCTGTCTAGCAAAAACACATTCCAATTACTGTGCTTTTGCAATATAACATAACATAACATAACATAACATAACATAACATAACATAACATAACATAACATAACAGAACAGAACAGAACAGAACAGAGAGCCAATCATGAGTTTATGCTGGTTGGCAGGTGGTGATCATAGATTTCACTGAGTACCGGATTTCAACAAAGGTTGGTCTTAGTAACCACAGACACTCCATTCATCTCTCATGGTCAGCTGTTGATGGAACTATAAAGGCAGATGGTGCCAGTGGCAAAGTACTAAAGTGGAGGCAACTCTCTATGAACTGAGTCAGTTTCTTTAGTTCCTTTTTTCTTCTTCTTCTTTGTTCTTCAGCTATGAGCCCAATGGTTCTTCCCTTCCTTGGCTGATTTTGCCTAACTAGTTACTAAACTTGCATAGTGCTTCTTTGCTCCTATCACTACATAAGAATCTCAACAACTCTTTATGTACCAGAAAATCAAAACCCCACATACTACTGTATTGTAAAACCCTGTTATTTTTGTGCAAAAAAAATCTAAATGCCAAATATGGTTAAATTCACTTTTCCAGCATTTTCGTAAAGAACTAAATGTTCTCCTTCTTTCTAACTTGTTTATTCTCTCGTAGCTTTTATAATTTCTAACTTTTATAATTTCTAAGATAGCCGACCATGACAGTCACTGACCATTTGGTAAAGTCAAGAGGAACTTCTTGTGTCTCTTGTGTGTAATTGTGATTTTGGTGTAAACTTGTCTTTTTGGACAGTCACTCATTACACTCTTTATTATTATCCC
>JAWQUT010000257.1:586546-614519 GCA_033807755.1 Ellobium chinense | reverse complement strand
CCAAATTTACATAACAATCAAGAGGAAAAAAAAACCAAACAGTAAATAACCCACCATGTGCTGGTCAAGAAGACTGAACAGAGTTTAAGCCAAGTCCAAAGCTACCAAGTGAGAAGCAAGCACCATCACCACTATACTACAAGAGCCCAAAGCCTCACCATGACCATGACAATCAACCCAGATTTTTGTTGTTATGACTCCCATTCTACATAATAATGAACCTTTCACAGCTGATCATAAAATAAATTCCCTGCCTGCAAATAAGGGTGTTTTAACTTTATGATACAGTTCTGCCAATAGTTATACACTTTTCTTCTTTTTATAACTGTCCTAAACACTGCAGCCTCCGTGTTAATAAAATTTGTTGAGTATGAGCTGTAAAAATAAATAGAATACACACACACGCACGCACGCACGCACGCACACACGCACACACACGCAAAGAAAAATATTATACAGCTGCTTGACATAAATTTAAGTGCTCAAACATATGGTAACGGTACTGGTGTGTTCATGCGCCCATCTCTCTTTCCTCACACTGCTCTCATCCATAAACACAAATGAACAAACTGTCATTCATAAAATCAAATGAACAAACTGTCATTTATAAAAACAAATGAACAAAGTCCAGCTTGATGATACTGAGGAACTATAAATGACTGGTGTTGATAATTAGCCCACAATGAGTCAAGTGTTGCAATGTTTAATTCCAGAATGAATCAACTGTAGTTAGTGATATCATTGCTGTTCACAACTTTAGACCAGTGCTCGAGATATCAAAACTGATTAAATACTCTTAGATACTTTCACTCTTATACACTTTACTGATCATTTTGTCTCTTTGAACTCATGGCAATGTTGCATTTTGGGTGAGCCAAGAATTACTTTATTTAATTCAAAGTTCAATAATTTCATGAATTAAAAAAACTACTGGAACAAAATAATCAAGTTTAGGCATATTAACAGACAGATATGTTAGGGATATTTGAATTACTGAAGTTACTGAAATTTGAAATTACTTTAACTTTTTTGGGTCCATCAGCAATGTCACCTCCTTTTCTTCTTCACTTGTTTACTTGATGGAACCAGTACCGGTATCACTGCATTTCAGGCAGGTTCATGTGAGCTCTATTCTCTTATATACAGTCCAGTGAACAGTTTCCCTGCTGAACATTCCTACTGCTGTCTGATTGTATATTCTTGTGTTATTTTGATTGTGTATTCATCTGCAAGTCTCCATCCTATGAACCATATTAACATGTACCAGATTATGTGGACAGTGCAAGATCCAAGGTCATTCTTCATGCTGTGTTCTCCCTGTCCCTCTTCTTCACTGAACATGCACTAAATGTTTGAAGCTGTGACTGTGATCTCATCCATTATTATTACCTTCATCTTTTTAAATGTTATTTTACTAACCAAGTTACACCTTCCATTTTCCAGCTGCTTTATTCTCACAGCTACAACATGATTATTATAGAGGCCAAATAATCATCCTTATCTTAAAACCACTTTATTTGTAGGAACAATTGTGCAGTTGTGCCAGGCACAGACGGGTCAACTTCCCTCATGCATTTCATAAACTTCATACACTATTCGTAGTAGCTAATCTCCTCCCCATCCCACCCCATGAATCACAGATATTCTACACTACTGTGTTTCAAGAAATGACCTGAAATGCACCCTCTCCATTACAATGTACTATACTTTGTATGTCAACACTGCCCAGGCACACTCACTTTCATCACTCCAAGTAAGATCCCATTTCAACATACAGCAAGATATAGCACCTAAATACACAGTTATCCATATTACCATCTCCTATTATAAATCTCATTGTGGAAAGTAATAAGATCCTAGACTGAGAAAATTATAATTTCTGTCACCCCTCCTGCCTCTCTTTGATGTTTTTGTTTTGTTGATGTTTTTGATGTTTTAGTCCCACATGGCTAATAATAATAATAATAATAATGCAGTTTAAATGTCTCGTGTCCAGGCTGTTGGCTGCTCATATGCTTTCACACTGTTCTTACCCCGGCATTACAGGTCACTCTAGGACTTTTTCAACTCCCTGTGGAGTATACAGTGCCACTGCCATATACAACTACTGAACACTATAACATCCTGACAATATCTTTCACTGCCTATAGCCTGTGCTCTACTGCTATACACCCCCCCCTCTCCCTCCTGTCCTACTGTCATCTCCTGCTACATTGTGTAATATCAACCATATGGGAAGAGGTGATTAAAAGAAATCCTATAAATCTTATTGAATGCCAGCTATCTCAGTAGCTATTATTATTACAGTACATCTCCTATCTTTACAGCCTATAACTACCTAGTTCAAAGAGACTGTTTTCCCAGAGCATTATATCATATTCAGCACATGTTGCCCCTTTGCACTATCTCATAGATCACATCATCCATCCATCATTATACATCTATGTTGTGTCATATCATCTGAAATGCAAGTCTCCAATCCTCCCTTACCTTTTTTTTTGTTTTTCTGTCCCTCACTGGCTCATGTTACCACCATAACATGGCTATACCTTCTCTACAGTACAAGCCATTAATAAAATCCTCAATTTCTCCCGTCCTCTTCCCCACTTTGTCATTTAAGGAATACATGTCATTACTAAAAACCATATATATCCCCCACCCCCCCAACCCTCCTTTTAAAAAACCTGTTGTGCAATCCTCTTGATTCTGTTGCTGACTAAAGCCCAATCAATACCACTTAATCTCTACGTCTGCCCTGTTTTCCCTGCAATTGTAATCCAAGGCCCAAATACTTTCTTTCCTCTACCTTCCCCAACCCTCCTCCTCCCCCAACCCTCCCCCCAACCAGACACCAGCCTATCGTGTAAGCTATTTCAATTTCCCTCATGTAGGACAAGCCAGAGAATGAAAAATATGTTATGGTAATAAAAAAATAGGAAATGTAGATCAAGGTGACTGAGAGGAGTAAGGAAGGTAACTCTGTTATGTAGAGAGCCAAAACAACACCACCTTCAGAAAAGGATGTCACTAACTACCAACTTACAGCCCTTTTGTGTGCAACACTTTACAAGGTCTTTGGTACCTATTGTGTTTTCTTCTTTTGGTCCTATTTACATTTTGTGTTACTCTACTACCACTGTGAGTTGGGGAAATTTCTTCCATGGAGGTTAAAGTATTTCTTTTGCCCGATCTTTTAATGGGAAGAAAAATGGGGGTCAACGACCAACATTTTTCACAAATCTCTTTCGAAAAAGGTTACCTTGAATTCTGATTTGGTCCCCATTTTTCATTTGGCTGGTTTTGACTGCGTGCGAATACATAAGCCTACACATATTTTTTATCTAGAAGGCTCAAATTGTACCTGAAACTTTAAAATTGCTATATTTCGATCACAGATCATTTTACATATTTCTACACCCTGACACTGGCTGGCAGGGCCCCAAAAAAGAGGGAATTTTATATATTAGCGGATTAATTGGGTTGTACACAATGAGTGATTTGCCCCTCTAATAGGTGTCAAAAACCTACAAGGTTAAGATGCACTTCAATGATGACTCCTACCATCTCCTATAGAGTCAGTAATGAAAAACATGACAGTAATCCATCCATCTGTGTCATGCGTTCTCTGAAATAACTGTTTTTACAGTGAACATAATGGAAACATGACCTGAGAGTTTAAGGACCCGCAATGATTTGGAACATATGAGAAAATGTATGAGGAGCCTGAATGAAGCCCTGATGTGGACCACACTCAGTTTGCTCTGACGGAGTTCCAAGATTCCTCGATGTCAAAATACATAAATGTGAAAGGAGCTCTCATTGTCACTGTAGCACATTAAGCTCCACAAGACAATCCTTAAAAAAATGCCATATTTCTCCAGAAAATATCCCAAAACATCAAGATCCATGATACTACTGTAATTTAAACTTGTGTCCTTTGTAATATGAATCTCATCCACACTACAGTCCCACCTAGTGTGGCGATCAAGCCTGGTGTTTAGCAACTGGTTGTAAAATACCACCACTTGCAATAGTGACTGGTTTCATGGACAACCATTCATATTTCCTATTTATGAAGCCATCACAAGGTGACCAACTGGCTAATGCAATCCTGACTTTCATTCTCATGTCTAAAGTAGTATACAACAACAGGAAAAAACACGGTATAGGAAAACTATCAACTGGCCAATCTAAAACTTCATAATGGCTACAGGAGTTCTGTCTAATGTGAATAGACAACATGTCATTAAAGTATTATATGACAGCCCCATGGCTGTTTCCAGGATATCATTTTGAGCACTACAGGTGACCTGGTTGCTTCATTTAAAAAAAAAATAAATAAAATCAACCTTTGAAAAATCACTGCCTGCTAAGTCTTGCTAAAGCCCCTAACAACTGACCACTGCAAAGTAACAGCCCATATTTTGTCACATTAAAATCATATCCAAATTTCTCTGCCTGTCTAATCTTCCATAGCCTTACCACAGCTGTAGCATATGATGTGAGCATCTCATGAGGGGACATGGCGGTGAAGTACGCCACATTGGCCAAAACATAGACTAGGGTCACCAGTGGGATGGAGATGTAGATGGCCCGAGGCAAGTTTCTGACAGAAAACATAAGACATCATTAGAAAAAATAAATTGCATTCTTTGCTAATTCAGAAAATGTTACAAAACAAAATGTGTTCTACATTAACATGTTAAAAATAGCAGGCAATTTACCACTACTCTGTCCTATGCTTTGGAACAATGAGTTAGAAGTGTTTACTATCTTCTGCTTTATTCACTTTTCTACTCTGTCAAGACAGGTGAACACTTACTAAGAACATAGTCTACTTTGTAAAATATATGTTTCCAAGTCTTTTATGTAACTCTCAAAGCATAAGGCTGCTCAGGTCTAGCCTCCAACTACCTGCGTGGCCGCTGTTACAGATAGTGACCAATGCACATCATGTCTACCGGCCAGTCAGGTGACATGGGGTGCAAATTCTACTGCTGCACTCAGAAGTCTGAAATAAATTCTACCACTGCATCACGAGGGTTAACTTTAACATAGCACCAGAACTTACTTGTATGGATTAATCATTTCTTCTGTCACAAAATTCAGGAAATTCCTGCAAAATACAAGATATTGCATCAGGAATGTGAACAGGAAATATGAATCATTTCACAGAGCACTTACTCCTCTAACCTGTGACCAAAAACAACAATTAAACTTATGAATAAAACTAACTGTTTCCATAGTACTCAAATCTCATCAGTAAAAGTTTCTATATGAGATGTAGTTCATTATCGTAGCTGCTCTGTTTGCTAGGTGTAACTAGGAACCTGCTTCAAATGTAGTTATCATTCTTCTCCAGTACACACTTCAAGACATTTTTGAATTTCTTTGCCCCAATGTTTTAGCTGCTAGTGTAAGTCTACATCTTTCATGTGCTCAAAAACTGTCAATGTAAACAAGTGATTTTGCAGACATCTAACACTTCATGAGTAAAAAAGGCTTGTTTACTGTATGTATGGTGCATCTTTGTCATCTACATGTCAATACTCATCTCCTGACAAAATATTTTGGTGAAACTGTGAATGCTCTTGATATAATAAAAAAGATTGGACAAGAATTTGGTTGTAGCAAGAGCTGTATTCAAACCGAAAGTTTTCCACAAATCAGTGTTATCTAAGAAAAGCTCTATTACTGTGGGATGTCTGACAAGAGTCTCAAGCTACAACCAGGGGACACTGGCAATGTACAGTAGAACTTTGATATGGAACTGGAGGGGCTTGGGATTACTTCATAACAATGAGAGTGTGGATCTTTCAATTACATAAAGTTTGAGGTCATGAGGTCTTACTCATAACTTCTAGCTGTTCTAGCTGTATGTGATGTTGGACAAACACAGTATTTTCTCTCTCTTAGGAAACAAGAGTTGCAATTTTTGTTAAAGGCACTTCTGTTGCCAAAAATGGAAGCTCTTATCAAACTTCAAAACCATGCACTGGTATTGATGGTGAGATAATTGACATTTATACAATGTGACATGTCCAAGCTGTTGTTAAGCTAGCAAAGTGTGTACAGTCTATCAACAGCTAATACTTTTCTTAGGTTGTGAAAAAGGTAGGACTGTTAATGAAACAGCAGCAAAGTCAACGAACTGAATTCCCATAAAATTCCTGACAATGGCACCAATGAAATTTGAGGTAACAGGATATTTGCATTATAAAAGGTTAACCTAAGAAACCATGAAACAATATTACAGAACAAGTCATTCAAATCAAGTCACTACTATAATATCTTTCATTCTCACATTGTTCCTATGATATGATGATAGTCACAACTTTCATTCTCTCACAATATACCATCTGGCTTAAATGTTATTTGTTTCTCCCACCTAGCATGGGCAGACCACAGTCAGGTCAGTGAAGACCAATAAACCACGAGGTGTCCCACAAGGAAGAAATTTCCAATATACGTCTAACATACCCAATTTGGCTGTCACTAAACACTGATTTATTTCCGCAACACCTAACATTAAACAATGCCAATCAATAATACCTTCCTCCACACCTGTGGCACATTCTTTTGAGGTGCTGAATCAACACTTTGTTACAACTACGTGCCTGGCCTGCACAAATCATTGTTATGAGTATCCATCCTGAGAAAGCTCAGTTGCTATTGAACCAACCACCTTATAGCACTGGGATAAGTGGGAATACACAATGATTTTCATCCCTTTATCACTCTCCAGGTGACATAGACAGAAAGCACAAACTATATTTCTATATGATATGATGAACACAGTATTTAGTCAAGCCCGTCTTTTCTATGCTGCCACAGCCAAAATGTTGTTATGACAATCGATCTGCCTATCTGTGTTCTACTTACATACAAATTACTCTCCTGCTACTCTTCTTTAGTTCTTTGAATTGTTATTTAAGGTGTAGTTCCATTTCCCTCCTACAACTGATTTCACTCAACTGATCCTTTCAAATATCTATAAAAAACTTTCCATAAGGCTAATGTAGGCCACTAAAATTACTGCACAGTTCTTGTTTTCAATCACAATGTTGTTTTTATTCAAGATCATTACTTAGACATTCACGACTTTCAAGCCTCACTCTCAAATCGTGGCAATTAGAGGATTTATCAGAATTCTGTTTTCTGACTGGCTGATTGAGAAAGGTGTACAGTATTGAGCTCTTACCAGCCAGCATAAGCAAATAGTCCTGAGTAAAGAGCTAAGGAGATTCTGCCCACATCACCGTGAGTGCCCACAAATGGCTCCTGCAGGTGCTCAGTCTCACCTGGAAAATAGGAAATATCTGATCATACAAATGGCAAGAAACTTGATTCAGCTTAATTACCATCTGGATAATCTCATTATCCACTTAATTACAATATTTTTCACATAACAAAATGCTATATAAATGTTTCAACTCCTTTCATTCACAACATTTCCCTGCTCCAAGGACTGAGGACTGAGGAGTGCCCGCCAATTGGGCTAAGTTGACTTCAATAACAACAAGTCCTATCCAAGTCAATACATGCATGTGCAATCTTTCATTATTATTATTCCCACAGATCAAATCACTCATAATTATTCTGAACTCCTTAGGATACATAATAGTGCCACTGCCACTGAAATACACTGATCACTAGCATTCTGACAAATTATTTCACTGCCTGCAGCTGGATACTGATTTTGCAGAGAGAGGACTGGTGAATGACACACTTGCAAAAGGCACATGTAAAATAACTATAGTGGAATCAAACTCACAAGACTTTAGAAACCTAAAACAAATTTTCCAAACTGAAAAAAAATACATCAACCACAAAGTGCACACAGAAACTTGTGGATGTATCCCATTGCATTTACACTTTTCATCCTCATCTTGCAACTCTACTGGTACTGAAAAACTTTTCCGTTTTTCACTAGATAGTCTCAATACTTGGCATTTTCCCTGATATATGCTACAGATAAGATTTCATTTAAATGCGTAGTTTTCCCTTATGACTGATAACCCTGCAAATGTGGCTTACAGGACTGATGAACTGTGCAAGAAATATCACTGCTGTCTGTACACAACTTTTAACAGGCCTTATGCCAGAGAACAAGGAAAATGTTTATGGTGAGGAAAAACAAGTGGGGTGGGGTCAGGGTGGAGGAGCGGAAGGGGAGATGAAAAAACCTAACAGACAGAAAGATGTGTGAGGAGAAATGAAATAGGTGTCTTTTTTTGGGTTGTTTGTTATTGTAGATTTTTTTCCCCCCAACCTACAGTCACTCTTTGGCACAGCAAGACTCTGTGCAGTCTCTCGGGAACGAAGCCTCAATAAGCAAAGCTGTGAATCAAATATAACACACAATTTAGGCAAATTATTGACATTCTCTCTTTGTCTTAACTGTAATCAGTGAGGGCTCAATATTAATTTTCCCCACCCAGGACCCCTTGGACCATAAATCTGCCTGGCCTACACAGCTGAGTGTGTGACTGAAGACAGACATATGGACAGGCAGGCAGGCAGACAGGCAGGCAGGCAAGCAGGCAGGCAAACTGACCTGTGCCCATGAGTACAATGCCTGTGATGATGATGATGACCAGTGCTAACAACTTGGCTGCTGTGAACACATCTTGGATTCTAGTGGCTGCCCTCACACTTGCTGCATTCACAAACGTCAACAAACCTGAGGAAAGAGATGGAGGACATTAATTTTATGGCTGTAAACCTCAACAAACTTGGAAGAATAATACACAAGGACACTGACCTACATTGATCTATAAACTGGTCTAAGGAACCAAGGGCCAACTTAGAGCACAGTTCAGATCAATTACATATTTATTATATCCTTTCTCAGAACCACTCAATGCTGAAATGAAAATATACGGTATAGATGAAAGTAGATGAAGAAAAATATTTATTTTTTGTACAATATTTCAAACGACATTACAATTTGTGAGGTAAAAGCTCAAGACATAATTGGCTGAGACTTGGAGACAAACAGGACAAACAAACCCCGTCCACTGACCTGTTGACTCCTGATCTTATTAATGAGAGGAGAAAATGGAAATGGCATTGAAGAATAGGTAAAAAAAATCAAATCATGTGAAAAAGAAAATACAGCTGATATCATAAAATATTGAAAATACGTCCACAAACAATTGGCAATCATAAAGTTATTGGTTTTCGGAATATGAATAAATATGAATGAACAAAACCAAAAAACAAATGAGGCTTCCAAACAGCTCATCAAAGATATGAAACATGAGCCGTGTGACTGGCAAATTCAGCACAATGTCAAGGACAATACCTCGTACTGAAAAGAACTATAAATAGACCAGATGGAGATCTAACATGTTGTCCACAAGCAATAGAAATGTTCACAACAAAAATAATGATATTTCTGCCTGGAAACGAGTGAGTAGAAAATAGAAAGCGCCCAATGGGACGTGCTGCTGCTGGCGGAAGTCAGGTTAGAGACAAGGTTTTTCCGTTTGCTTGCAGTTGTCAACTTCTCTGATTGTAACGAATACAAGCGAGCAATGCTCTGTGTTGTGACTTCATTACAGCTTTGTAATCCGTGCTTTTGCTGTTCTGTTGTCTATAGTCCAATCCGCACTGTGTAAACTTATCCAGATCTAGCTATAGGGTCACTTTTCTGCTCTAAGATCTAGATCTAAGCCAATGTTTGTTACGTGTGTGTTTGTGCCCTTTTGAAGTAGACTTGCTCATTCCACGGTATATGACCTACAGTTGCTTCGGTGGTTGATTTTCTTGTCTGCCACCCAATGTAAGTTTTTGCCCGATCAAGGTCGTCTGCCTTTCAGGAATAAACCAGGTTTAGACTCAGTCCATGCTCTCTACGGACTCAGTGGAATGTGATATGATTATTTTGACTGCAAGTGTCTGCTGGCCTAGATTCTGTTTTAATTCACAACGCATTTTCTCCCTCATGCCCCGGTGCCTTAGGTGTTTCCCTCAGTAACATGTTCATGTATGATCTCATAGAACTTCGAGGATGGCCGAGAGCCGCCATTTATGACGCAGGCCGTCATGATCGTCAATTTATTGTCGTCTGATTTCATAACAGATTAACATGGAGATTTCCCACTGAACGTATCATAGAAAACTGTTGGGACCCGTACAACCCTTAACAGGAATCTTTACAGGGGAGGGAGGAAAAGGTGGCTGGGTAAGGTGAATGAATGAATCGATATCAATACTAACAAGGTTTTCAGAATGTCACTCATTTATTAACGATAAAGACAAATAAAAAAACAACAACACAAACCAACCACCCAACCTGCCTCCCTGATATTGGTGAAAACAAAATCTAGACTAGACATTTTATACTGCAGTAAGCTCCGTTTATGTGCAGTGTAGGTCAATATTCTGTTGCTCTCACTGTCAGATTGTGGCCAGAGATGAATGCAAAACGACCGAATACTGTACTGTACTGAGTATTATATTTTCCTCCCCCTCCTCCTCTCTTTCTTCCCTTCTCACTTTCCTGTGCTGCAGTATACTCTCCTCTCCCCCTCCACTTCCCCACTGTATAATGTTTGTGAATTGAACAAGTCTTTTCTCTCTCTTTCTCTTTCTTTCTCCCGTTACGCACACTTTCCATATCTCTCCCTACAATCATCCTTCTCATGTTGCAAAATGTAAGAACATAATAATCTTCTTTCTTTCTCTATTTCTTTCTTTCCTTCTTTGTCAAGGGAAAATTTCGATACTCATTTCTTCTTCTGTGATTCGTTCTCTCACACTCTCTAATAATGTAACATGTTCAGACAAAACACACACTTTCTCTGTTATGTGTGTGTTGTGTGCTTGAACGAGCGAGAGAAAGAAAGAAAGAAAGGAAGAAAGAAAGAAAGAAAAAGAAAGAAGGAAGAAGGATAGACAAAAGAAAGGCAAGCAGGCAAGCAGGCAGGCAGGCAAGCAGGCAGGCAGGCAGGCAGGCAGGCAGGCAGGCAGACAGGCAGACAGACAGACAGACAGACACAGAGGTAGAGGTTACGGGAGTCTGGTTGTCCGAAATTCAAAACTACCTCGTATAAGCGTCAGTAATGGCGTGGTATAATACTTGTCTTCTGGAAAGATTGCGTAAAAAAGTATGTAAAAAGTACAGTATGTACAAAAAGTATGTAAAAATGATCCTGTAACTTGAAATCACACTACAGTACCAAAGTAGTGAACTGCAGCCCCGAATGTGTAAACTAATCCTTGTTGTTGGCAGCTTCTCTCAGTGACTTAAACCGATTCTGTTTGTGTGGGCCTGTGGTTTCCAAGAGAAAGCCATTCTTTTTTTTCATCTAAACCGAAACAGCGAAAAATCTAAAGAGAGACCCTTACTATAAGTAGTAGTACAGTATATCGTTTGAGTAGACTGGTAACTCCATATCTGCGGACTTGTTTCGGAGACCGTCTCGGAAGGTTCCTATAGTTCGAGGAGTAAAGAGGCCGTTCCAATTTGGCTGTCATGACCTCCATAGGCTCACAATCACGCACTCACCCGGTCCATGCTCAACACATGAGAGACCCCTCAAAGCTCACATCTCCAACGCGCAGAAAAAACTGGTCTAGAATGTACCCTCTGACCTAGATACATATATTTCATCAATGACGTCGGCGTTGACAAAGAACAGGATCGTTTCTATGAGCGCTATACGATGTAGACAACACCAGATCGCGATGGAAGGGGGTGCCAATGTTTTACGGGCAGTCCAGGAACTGAGCAAGATATACGGTGTCTCAACTCTTCATCAAACTCAACATCAAACGTCCCAGGCTCATCAACTTGAAACATCAATTAATAATACTTAAGATCCCAATTTTTGTCCTTTTTTTTCGGGGGTGGGGGGGAGAAAATATGAGAGGACACAGACTGGAAGCGAATATCTGTCTTCCATTTCACTGCACTGATTCAAAGAGTTAAGAAGTAAAGGTACATAGGTGGAGAATTTATATGAAAACAAATGTAAAATCTAACAGATAATAAAATATGAATGACTAGAACTGCTTTTCAGATGAAGCTATGGGGCTCGGAGGCAGATTTGTCAACAACAACAAAAAACAACAACAACAACAACAAACCAAACGACTCTGTGAAACAAGTCAGCGACATCACAACAATATGAAACATGTCCGGGAATGCAGATCGAGTAGTAAGATGTTTCATATCTAATAAAGTGATCTTTAATTATAATATATAAGAATAAATGCCTCAAACACAATGAATAAATTACAATCTGTTGGTAAAAGAAAGAAAGAAATGAAAGACAACAAGCGAGACATGACAGGTCAAAGATGGTAAAGGTTCTCTTACTCATCTCTGCGCTGCCATCTGTGAGTGGACCTATATAGTTTGCAATTCCTTACTGTCTATACTACATTTTGCTCACGAATTCAAACAGCTCAAAAGTCCAAAATATGGATTTGCTCTCGTCGAGTTTGAGTTCCTGAGGTCTTACTGTATTGTATCTTTACCACCAGCTAGCCCTCTGGGTGTCACGTGACTGGGAGGGGGCGGGGGGTGGGGGGTGGAACAGAGACATCAATACGGCTGGTACGCCACTGCAAGCTGACCTAGGCACACACTAGACTTAGATTGACTGGGCTATCTGATTTCTCCACACAACGACTCCGACCTTATGCATGAAATTGTGAGAGGAGAGATGCTAGAGCTCAGTTTCCGCCTGACCAAATGTGGCAAAGCTCCGTGTCTTGTCTCCCAGTCGGCCAAATGCTACTTTACATTCATGAGACCACGTCAGGCAGAGAGAGAAGTGGGGATGGCCAGCACGACAAATATATAGACTACATCAGAAATGGCGGTAATGGGGATAAGGAAAAAGACAAACATTCTGACCGGTTTGTTGGTTTGTGTTTAGCTTTGATGTCCTCTCTCAACACAAGTGATCTTCCCGAATAAGCTGAAAAAAAAAAAAAAAACTTTCCACGTGGTTAAAGTAGGTCAGCCGAGGTGTCCACATGGCTACACCAGGCCAGAGCCGCTCTTTGTATTTTCTTCCCAGCTCTGTTTGCCCATGACACGTACGAGGCTGTTGGTTTTACCTGGCACTATAACAATTACTGTACTGAGTACCTTGCACTATAACAATTACTGTACCGAGTACCTTGCACTATAACAATTACTGTACTGAGTACCTTGCACTATAACAATTACTGTGAGTCATTCATGCTGTCATGTTTCACTCTGAGGTCATGACAAATACCCGAGTGTTTGTCCTCACTGGCTGATTGGGAAAGGAAAAAGGAACATTTCTACCTGAAAACAACTCTCGCTGCAACAAAATGATTGTCTAATCTCAGATATTTCATCAGGACTTTTTGTACTTATGTCAAAATATTCTATCAGGAGTTGAGCAGTCATGGAAATCATCAATTATGTACAGAGCACAACAGCTGAATTTGGCGAGAACATTATTTTTTGTCATGATGTCTTAGAAATAATACTGAGATGACATTAGAACATGACTGCACCGGCCACAGAGGTCCATGACGAGGATCTACCAATCTGCAAGCACACACTGATAATGAAAAAAAAACAAGAAAAAAAAACCAAACAACGAAAAGTTGTAAATTTCTGCAAGTTCCTGGATTAAAATATACAACCAGAACCATAAATGTGACAAACTTGGGCCGGGGCTAGACAGAGCATGCAGTGCTGAGTGTTTGCACTCAACTTTCATTTTTGAAAGTCCAAAAAAAACAATGGGGTACATTAATCTGCAACCCACTTCAGTTTAAAAAAAAAAATAAATAAAATGCATAATGAGCCGCTGACATAAATTACAACAAGACTCTAATAATATGACAACTCGTGCAAGATCTGGCGGAAGCCGGCAGTGATGATTCCTCCGGCCTTGTGTTTCCCACATTTTCTGCACTATCCAGGGCCCAGGCCGGCCGAGATTTTTGGCCAGATCACAAGTGGAGAAAGTTGCAGGGTGAAGTCTGAGACGATCAATGAAATACATGCCAGGATTAATTCAAGATGTTAAGATTTGTGTTTTTCGATCGCGCCACCTGAAAAGTTTCACTTATGCTCAGATTATAAATTCTCTTATCTGCTCTCTGACACTGTGCCCTGCTAAAATAGATAATAAAAATAACATTATTATTTGAAAAGCAGAAGTCCTTGAGGACCCCGAAAACCATTTGAGAACAAGATTGAAGACTGTTGCACACTCCGACGAGCATGGCCGAAGGAATATGGAAACAAAAAGGACCGAGATGCAAGCGACATTAAAAACAGCGGCGACAGNGTACTGGGTACCTTGCACTATAACCATTACGGTACTGGGTACCTTGCACTATAACCATTACGGTACTGGGTACCTTGCACTATAACAATTACGGTACTGGGTACCTTGCACTATAACAATTACTGTACTGGGTACCTTGCACTATAACAATTACGGTAGTGAGTACCTTGCACTATAACAATTACTGTACTGAGTACCTTGCACTATAACAATTACTGTACTGAGTACCTTGCACTGTAACAATTACTGAGTCATTCATGTTTCACTCTGAGGTCATTACAAATACACGAGTGTTTGTCCTCACTGGCTGATTCGGAAAGGAAAAAGGAATATTTCTACCTGAAAACAACTCTCGCTGCAACAAATGATTGTTTAATTTTCAGATATTTCATTTGTACTTTTGTACTTATGTCACAATATTCTATCAGGAGTTGAGCAGCCATGGAAATCATCAGTTATGTACAGAGCAAAACAGCTGAATTTGGCGAGAACATTATTTTTTGTCACGATGTCTTAGAAATAATACAGTACTGAGATGACATTAGAACATGAGTGCCCCAGCCACAGAGGTCCATGATGAGGATCCACCAATCTGCAAGCACACACTGATCATGAAAAAAAGAAAAAAAAAACCAAACAACCAGAAGTTGTAAATTTCTGCAAGTTCCTGGATTAAAATATACAACAAGAACCATAAATGTGACAAACTTGGGCCGGGGATAGACAGAGCATGCAGTGCTGAGTGTTTGCACTCAACTTTCATTTTTGAAAGTCAAAAAACAAAAACAATGGGGAACATTAATCTGCAACCCACTTCAGTTTGAAAAAAAAAAAATAAAATGCATAACGAGCCGCTGACATAAATTACAACAAGACTCTAATAATATGACAACTCGTGCAAGATCTGGCGGAAGCCGGCAGTGATGATTCCTCCGGCCTTGTGTTTCCCACATTTTCTGCACTATCCAGGGCCCAGGCCGGCCGAGATTTTTGGCCAGATCACAAGTGGAGAAAGTTGCAGGGTGAAGTCTGAGACGATCAATGAAATACATGCCAGGATTAATTCAAGATGTTAAGATTTGTGTTTTTCGATCGCGCCACCTGAAAAGTTTCACTTATGCTCAGATTATAAATTCTCTTATCTGCTCTCTGACACTGTGCCCTGCTAAAATAGATAATAAAAATAACATTATTATTTGAAAAGCAGAAGTCCTTGAGGACCCCGAAAACCATTTGAGAACAAGATTGAAGACTGTTGCACACTCCGACGAGCATGGCCGAAGGAATATGGAAACAAAAAGGACCGAGATGCAAGCGACATTAAAAACAGCGGCGACAGAAATATCAGGACCTTGGGCACAATATCAAACTCCATCTTCAGAGAGCTGATTTAACACATACGGCAAAGCCAAACAGTGTAAGAATGTCCAGTCCGGACAGGTTAATAAGACTTAATTCAGAAAGAGAGACTAGGGCAGCATGGAAATATTCTAACGATGTGACTTTCTGTTTACCAACATGTCCCATCATTATGATACAGTATTACCAACATGTCCCATCATTATAATACAATATTACCAACATGTCCCATCATTATAATACAGTATTATCAACATGTCCCATCATTATAATACAGTATTATCAACATGCCCCATCATTATAATACAGTATTATCAACATGCCCCATCATTATAATACAGTATTACCAACATGTCCCATCATTATAATACAGCATTATCAACATGCCTACTTATGTTTGCGCTTAGGCGTTTATGCTTGTGTGTTCCAGGAGCCACAATGTCTTTAAAAATTATTTAGGTTTGAATAGAAACCACTCGACAATGGCTCTGACAAATACTGGATTAGATGGCATGACTCTTGGTACGACTGTCTGGCTGAGCTCAAGGACAAATGACAAAAACTGAGAGAATGAAAACCGCTGTGGGTGACCTGAACCTCAAAGGCGTAGCTGCATTAATCACTGACAGATCCAGACAACTCAACTGATACTGTAAACACTTCTTCAAGTATCTGATAAAGCATCTAAAATGTCATCAAGACTGTCACGATATCCACATATTTGCTTTGCTCAGAAAGTGGTTCCACTTTTAACTACAAAAAAAGTCGCATAAATCACCACATAATGGTAAACAATGTGAGCTTAAGAAAGCAGAGAGAGACAACTGATGGCCGCTGTGCCACTGTCTGAACAAACACAAACACCTTCACATCTCTGCATTCAAGACATTTGATAAACTCGGTATGTGTCAAGGTCATCACTAATGATATAATCTGTCCATGCCTGCTGACGTTCTAGAATTCTATCCTCGATCTCTCCCATCAAGTCTCAAATAAAAACGAATTCGTTGGTTTGGTGCGAAAGCTACACCGCTTAAACACCACTGACCAGACTCGGCTTCTATTTACATTTGGGGTGGGGTGAGGGAGGAAGAGATTCGAGACGTTCATAGTGCAAGAAAACAGGGGATTCATTCGATTAACTCAAAGACTATGTGTTTGAATGCAAGAGGTCAAGGGCATCACTGCTTATCCATATCAATCCACTCTTACTTTCTTGGAGGTGTGTCTAGGGGGTGTGTCTCTATATGTGGAGGCGTGCCCTTCCGCTCCTGAGGAATTGCAAGATTCTCTCAAAATGTTCTAAAATGTCACTCACAGGCAATAAGAGTTTGCTATAAGGTAATATGTGTCCAAGCCTAGGTCCAATACAAGTTGTGGTGATGATAATAGTCTCAGTACACAAGCATCGTCATCACTCACATAGGCTACATCAGCTTTCTCTTCTCTTTCTTTCACTATCTATAGCAGTTGTTTTTTGTGGCCTGGTGAAGTCATGGAGAAAGTCGCAGGTGGTTCGACTGTTTTCAGAACGTATTAGCTGGTTCTACATAGTAATAATATGCAATGGTTTCAATCATTGCCCGTTCTGTATTAAAATTTGCCCCGTCATGTCCAAACAATGAAGATGACTCAATTCTGTTGCCCCCACTAGGTTCAACACCGTATTATACCACTCAAACTACGGGCTAGTTCTTCTCTGGCTTCGAACGTACTTCACGCCTACCAAATCATAGTAATCCTCTTTCGTAAAACTTTACATTATGAAGATTTACACTGACTGTTCAGGAATCTGTTGATGGAGACTGTTCAAAATGCGGTCGCGCTGCAACCATCTTATCTCCACGTGCTATCAGCTGTTTTCAAGGACACCCTCCTCTGAGCCCGAGATCAACGTGGTTCACACTGTCGCGCCATCCACCACTGTCCCTGGAAACCCTCTACTCGTTCCATATGTCGTTAAGAGTTTGGACTTTCTTCAAAAACAATTTCTTTTATTTGCTGATGATGAAAGAGTGCTGCCTCACAGAACTCAAAATGTTGATGTGGTCAAGGATTAGGAAAGGCTCAGTGATCCACTTTCCACAGGTTCAACTCTGTGCATGATAACAACAGCCTGTAGTGCTAGTCAGAGCCACTTTCTCATCTACAGGTGACAAACAATCAACACTAAGACATGGGCATGGCTGACTCTACAAGCGATTCCTCTCAATCACATTTCACTTAATCGCAACATTTACTTTATAACACAATACTGCAGTTTTGTAAAATGCGAATTTCACTGGGTAGTAATAGCTGTTACATCTTTCTTTTAATCGCATTTTTCCCAAGTTCCCGGGATTATTCCAATAAACAGAACCAAATCTAAGCAAATTCTGTGTGCAGCAGTAATAGATACTACGAGTACAGTGTGGAGCGGATCAGGACATCATTAGAAAGGGAGAAAGTTTAATATGGAGCGGATCAGGACATCATTAGAAAGGGAAAAAGTTTAGTCTGGAGCGGATCAGGACATCATTAGAAAGGGAAAAAGTTTAGTCAGGAGCGGATCAGGACATCATTAGAAAGGGAAAAAGTTTAGTCTGGAGCGGATCAGGACATCATTAGAATGGGAGAAAGTTTAATCTGGAGCGGATCAGGACATCATTAGAGAGGGAGAAAGTTTAGTCTGGAGCGGATCAGGACATCATTAGAAAGGGAGAAAGTTTAGTCTGGAGCGGATCAAGACATCATTACAAAGGGAAAAAGTTTAGTCTGGAGCGGCTCAGGACATCATTAGAAAGGGAGAAAGTTTTAGTCTAGAGCGGCTCAGGACATCATTAGAAAGGGAGAAAGTTTAGTCTGGAGCGGCTCAGGACATCATTAGAGAGGGAGAAAGTTTAGTCTAGAGCGGCTCAGGACATCATTAGAAAGGGAAAAAAGTTTAGTCTGGAGCGGATCAGGACATCATTACAAAGGGAAAAAATTTAAAGTAAAGCCGCTCTATCTCCTGTCTACCTGGTGGTTAACCGATACCTGAATTTTCCGGTACACTGTATCACGATACTGAGGTTTTAAGCTTGAGAACCTCATTACTATTTCGAATCTTATACTAATTACAAAAAAGGCATTTTATCGTTTTCTATACCCTTCGATTCAGCTGCAAGGACAGGCGATCGAAACTAGACAAATTGTTACCGCGTATATAGAAAATATCTAAACGTAATCGAAACTCAAGGGCCTGAGTTTTGATACAGACTTCAAAATCGCTGAGTGTCGAAAGCTATTGCCCGCAAGTATGAGTATCTTTATTAGCACGTTTAGGTTTTGGTTTTGTGTGNGTGTGTGTGTGTGTGTGTGTGTGTGTGTGTGTGTGTGTGTGTGTGTGTGTGTGTGTGTGTGTGTGTGTGTGTGTGTGTGTGTGTGTGTGTGTGAAGGGAGGGGGGTAGGCAGATAAAGTGGGAGGAGGTCTTCATGATGCTGAATGACACTTGCCGAGATCTGAATACTGGTAATGAAACTACACACTTTTTCCCCTGCCTTTACCCGAAAAAAAATTAGGTACATATTTAATCTCAGAGAGCTTAACTGCTATGAGTATGAGCTGATGTAGTAGCCATTTACCCCGGCATCAAACTACTGACACAATACAAGCAAAGAGTCCAGTGATATCAATATAAGAGATATAATCAGTGAAGGGCCATGACACTGGGAATTTCACAAACTTGTCTTCCTACTGTCTCTAACTCAAACCCAACCCACAGCATTATCTCAAAGAGTCTGGCTACCATGGTGCACGCCCACCTACATACACCTACATGGCTCTACTGGTGGCAACAAACTGTTGTGTCATAACAAGAACAACCTGGTGCACCTCCTAAACTTACGACCAACTGTTTCATTTTACAGCAAATGCAACCACCGAAGATTTTTTTGGGGGGGGGGGGGGNGGGGGGGGGGGGGGTGTCTTTAGTGAACACATTATTACTAACCGACGGAATATCGGAGAATCAGGGAATGCAGGATGAGAATATTTTGCATTTTCAGCATAATCAACAGAAGATAGACTAGTTTCACAGACGTGGTATAATGAAGTAGTTTCACAGACGTGGTATAATGATGTAGTTTCACAGACGTGGTATAATGATGTCGTTTCACTGACGTGGTGTAATGATGTAGAAGAACTCAGTGACAGAAAACTATATGACCATATACAATAATCTGGTTTTGGGTTTGGGGGATACTTATCTGAAATTCAAGAAAAACACTAACAAATGTCTGTCAATAAATTTAGACTAGGCTCCTATGATTAAACGGTAGAAAGGGGAAGGTGGCAGTTGCCAAAAACAGATTAATGAAGAAGAACATGCGATATAATGAAGTTCACGGAGCGACTGAAGGTGAAAACAATGTTTGGACTAGTTGACCCAGATTTGGTAACTTTAAAACTAAACTTCTCCCCACTAAAACTTACTGTTCAAGCTAGCGTGCACAACTTGCTAGACAACTCTTTTATGAAATGTATGAAATAAGACTTTAAATCATTTCCAACTGTCTGCCACCAAATTTTACACAATATTATCACAGATTAGCCGTTTAAACATCTTTCGGTGTATGCCTGTGACGTGAACTCATTATGTATTGAAAATTATTAGGATGCATGAAAGCGTTTACAGAAGAATAGTTTGTCAAGCGAAATATTTAAATAAAGAATGAGAGAGAACTTGGTAGTTGTGTGAGAATGGAAGTGGGTGACAGTCGAGTTGTCACGCGGATGATGCAGTATGCAGTACTGGAAAGACTGAAGTTGGACAGATAACAATACAAAAAGAGGTGCAAATTGATAATGTGTTAATATCATTTAAGTGTATATTTATGTTAAGTACAGTATTGGCATATGCCTATAAGAAACTAAACTGAAACCTGAAACTGTCATTGCGCAGGTCAGGCAGACATGGTGGGATACTGCAAGATGTGAATATTGGCGCTACAGTTTGCAACACAGCAGGCCTTGGTGCGGCCTGTAATTGTATAAGTAGCCTACTGTATTCTAAATGCCTCTACACTCTGCTCGAGATTAGCCAGGTTACACCGAATACCAGATGGATGAACAACAGCAGGAGGAGGTACATAAGAACTGTACTAAAACATGTTCAAAACATGGTTACACAAGTGACTAATAGTGGGCATTTTGAATACAACAAACAAACAAACAAACGGGTAATTTTGTACATGCTATTCTGACATACTTTCAAAGACTACCTGCTGTGGACACCGATGAGCGTTTAGATTCTATCTTTAGATAGATCGTTTAGATTCTATCTTTAGATAGATCGTTTAGATTCTACCTTTAGATAGATCGTTTAGATTCTATCTTTAGATAGATCGTTTAGATTCTATCTTTAGATAGATCGTTTAGATTGTGTCTTTAGACAGATCGTTGTTAAATAATCTATAATAATAATAATAACAATAAATTGTATTTGTATAGCGCCCAATCCCCGAGGTGGGCTCTAGGCGCTTTGACATTTTAACATTCTCTCCGATATGCACGCAAGCTAACTTCAGTACAATAAGTATGAGAAAACACTCATACCTGAACACAAACACGCGCGCGCGCACACACACACACGCACACGCGCGCGCGCGCGCACACACACACAAGCACACACCCACATATATGTTTGCGCGCACTCACGCACACACACATATGCACGCATACCTACGCACACATATTCATATACAGTAATATAGATCTATTCAAAATTTAGTTGTGACAGAGTCAGCTATGTTTAACTAACAACCACAATGTTTACTGAATAGATGTGTTTTAAATTACCCTTTGAATGCAGCCAATGAATCGGAATTTTTAATATTACGGGGCAGGTTATTATACAGAGATGGTCCTATTATTATACAGAGATGGTCTTATTATACAGAGATGGTCCTATAAATGCTCTCTCCCCGAATTTCTTCAAGTTTGTCCTAGGCTTTAAAAGAATGAGAGAATTTTCAGAACGTAAGGATCTAACTGGCTTTCGTTTTTCCAATAACTCTAATAGGTAGGAAGGGGAAATACCATTTAGAACCTTATAACAAAGCAGAAGAATTTTGTATTCAATTCTTGCTCTCACTGGCAACCAATGTAGGGTTTTAGAAGAGGTTCACTACGTTCGAGCCTTCGTTTTCTTGAGGATTCACACGGGCCGCATTATTTTGTATCCTTTGCAATTTACCTAATTTCTCCTCAGTTACACCGGCCAGGAGAGAATTACAATCATCCAAGCGTGATAAAATAGATGATGCTATAGTCCGTAAACTTTGCTTTGTGCAAGCTATTCATCGAATTACTCAAGAACCCGCNATGCTCTCTCCCCGAATTTCTTCAAGTTTGTCCTAGGCTTTAAAAGAATAAGAGAATTTTCAGAACGTAAGGATCTAACTGGCTTTCGTTTTTCCAATAACTCTAATAGGTAGGAAGGGGAAATACCATTTAGAACCTTATAACAAAGCAGAAGAATTTTGTATTCAATTCTTGCTCTCACTGGCAACCAATGTAGGGTTTTAGAAGAGGTTCACCACGTTCGAGCCTTCGTTTTCTTGAGGATTCACACGGGCCGCATTATTTTGTATCCTTTGCAATTTATCTAATTTCTCCTCAGTTACACCGGCCAGGAGAGAATTACAATCATCCAAGCGTGATAAAATAGATGATGCTACCAACGTTTTTGCGGCTGATTCAGTCAAATATGGTCTTAAGGCACTAATTCCTCTGAGTTCAAAATAAATGTTTTTTACAAGTTGATTTACGTGAAATGACATTGACAGTGTGTTGTCAAAGATCACTCCGAGGTTTCTAGCTATTTCATTGAGCTTTACCTCACTGCCGCCATATTTTGATGGAATTTTCATTGAGAGACTTGATTTTTGTATCGGTGGAGCACACAATTACGTCTGTCTTGTCATCGTTTATCTTTAATTTGTTAACGTCATCCAGTCCTTAACTGCCTCAATGCAAATTTCAGCACTAGTAATAAGGCTACTCAGGTCTATCGGTCCTGACGATATAGGCCTACAGTATAGATCTGCGTGTCGTCGGCATAGGTAGCATGCACCATGTGATCTTATTACAGGCCCTAGAGGGTAAGTGTACATGGTATACAAAATTGGCCCAGGGACGGATCCTTGAGGCACACCAAAATTCAGTTTTACAATTTCAGATGTTCTGCCTTCAATAGTTCTTCTTCGTCCCTGAACAGTTTTGCGAGGTGACGCTGAATAAAATTGTTTTCAGGTCATGACAAAGCTCGGCTCTCCGACGTTACTTATGGTGGGGTTAAACCACTCGGATATCAAATGGCGTTTTATCATTCGGGTATCACTATCGTTATATCATAAGGGTATCACACACTTTATCTCAGAAGGATATCACGTCAAGTTCGACTTGCTCTTGCCTTGGTTTCAATTGCCTCGAGGTTGTTTCGCCACTCAGCGGTTCAAACTCTACGTAATAGGGCTCGACCTGTAGCCTTGAAGTTTTCTCGTGAAACGTGATCTTGTTAGGGTAGCCAACCCAGCCGGAACATTTCACCATTACTGTATTACAACAATGGGCTGGGTGTCATCCTCACGCTATCTCTCAATCAGAACGGAGATATTTTTAATTACCAACTTATGTAAGTACCTACACGTCCAGTATCATCGACAGTCGATATCCACAACATTGTGCAACATGGGTCCTCCGAGTAATCGGAACATCGATCTCGTCTGTGGGAAACTGATAAAAGCTAACAATGGCACAAACCATAACTTTTTGTCATTTCCGAATCAGTGTTTGGGGTGGACTGAGTTCGTGTTTACAGTGACCGAAAAGGAAAAAAAAGGGGGGGGGCGGGGAGGAGGGAAAGGGACAACATGAATTAAAATTGTAGTTTTGTCAATATCGAAAATGTCAGTTTTTGGAAGTGAGAAAGTGCGCTAATGGCCGGTAATAATATGACTACTCACTATCGATATGAGTGAGGCACAGTCCTAATCTCAAGCAGCTGGACTGAAGAGCACTCCAGACTGGTGAATGAGGTGTACGAGGCCGACAGTGCCGCGGGGAAGGTCGATGACAGAGATAAAGACTGGTGGACTCAAGCTGTGACTACTGACAACCACATGACACCTGCACTATTTAAAGGCGACCATAAAAAAAATGTTCCAAGGGAATAATGTCCACATCCTTACTGGCAAGGATTATATACAAAAATACTAATGGTAACATTAAAGTGCGACTAAAGTGCTAGAACAATGTGATTTCGGACAGTTTTTATATTTTCAATATCAAGTTTTAGATCAAAAGTCATCATTTTTGCTAAAAAATAATATTTCGAAATTAATTTTACAAAGTCTTCTAACCTATTCTGAAATTGTAAGAANTTATATTTTCAATATCAAGTTTTAGATCAAAAGTCATCATTTTTGCTAAAAAATAATATTTCGAAATTAATTTTACAACTTCTAACCTATTCTGAAATTGTAAGAAAAAAACCGTACCGGAAACGTCACGTCAGCGCGGAAGTCACGGTGTTTTCGATCGAGAACAGTGGCAGCACCGGTAGAGCCGTATCAATTCGAGCCCCTGCGCCGAAAAACAGATGCCTCCACGTGCTGTGCGGTGTCTTCTGTGGATCCATCTCTAGATTTACAGTTTACCGCACAACAATAACCCATTGTTTCCACGTGGGAGCGAGCCCTACTGAGAGCAGCGCTACGCGTAATAGCCTTGAGGCGTGTTGGTGACGTCACGTATTTCGGAAGCATTACATTTCCCGAAATTTACGTCATTAGACTTTACATTTCCCGAAAAACGTTTCTCAAGTGCCAAAGTTTCATTTCTCGAAATTTTGTTTACGATTCCCGAAAAGGCAGACCGGTTTATTAAGGTGTTTACAGCTCGCTTATTTTCTTCCCTCGTGTTCGTTCTACATGTAGACTACAGTTATGTTTACAGTGGAACAGTTGGCAAAAATTACTGTTCTGCCCGTGCAAATCAATGCGATTCTGAGGTGGATGTGTGAACTTATATTACTTAGGGCAGACCAACACGCACCACACCACAACATGCACGCATGCACTCACAGACACACAGACATACAGACATACACACCCACACAGACACAAATTGAAAATATAATAAAGTCTTCATGAACTGCCAGCGTAAAAGACAGCCGTGCATTCATTCAGCAAAAGCCGCCATGGACATCATGCCATTTGAAACAAATCGTGGAGGCAAAGGTATCATAATTGCCGGCTACAAGTACAGAGATAAAAGATCTACTAAAGTGGAACAGGTCTGGCAATGTATTACAAAGGGATGTCATGGCCGAGATAAGACAGATTTTCAGAGTAGCACAAAAGTCTGGAGCCGTCTCGAACACACACATCCGCCGGAGAGTACTGAGGCGCTAGAAAAACATAGACTACGGACCACATGCAAGAGAAAGGCAACAGAGATTATCAATCAAGCACCATCTAAGATCATAATGAAGGAGCTCAAGGAAAAGGATGACGGAAATCTCTTGCCCAAAGATCTGATCTCCGTTCGTCAAGCCATGTACAGGGAACGTCGCATACAATATCCCAAACTTCCAGTATCAAGAGAGGAGGTTCATGCCACCTTGGAAGCAATACATGTCAATTCAAATTCAGATGAAAAAATGCTGTATATCAATGACTCTGAAACCGGGATCCTTATGTTCACCACCAAGAAGAACCTATTCTTCCTTTCTGATCCAGATGTTCAAATGTTTGGGGATGGAACGTTCGAATATTGTCCAAAGCACTTCTTTCAAATGTACACTATTGTTGGATACAAGAATGGACAGTATCTTCCTTTAATAACATCCTTACTGCCATCCAAGAAACGACCTGTCTACAAAGCTATGTTTACGCATGTTGCTGACATTTGCCAAAAGTCTGGAGTATTCCCCAAATTCACCGAAATGCATCTTGATTTCGAGACTGCTGCTCATCAAGGACTGAGGGATGTTTTTCCAAATATCGTCATCAAAGGATGCCACTTCCATCTGTCACAGGCTTGGTGGAGAAAAGTGCAAACCCTCGGCTTAGCTCCTGTGTATAAAAAGAGAGATACTCCCGATTCCCAGTGGCTGAAAAACATTTTCGGTGTCATGTTTCTGCAACCCAGTGATGTAGAGGACTATTTTGTGTTCGATATCATGGCTGAAAAACCCGATTCCGCTCCATTTGATACCTTTGCAGATTACCTGCTCACAACATACATTGACTCCAGCTCTGCCACGTTCCCTCCCCACCTATGGTGCCAGCATGATGTCTCTGCTAAAAAGACCACAAACGGATGCGAACGTTTTCACTGGGAATTTGGGGCCATGTTTTCTTCACCCCACCCATCAATTTTTGCCTTTCTAGAGGTTCTGAAGCAATTTCAGGCCAAAACCTACCTTAAGATCAGAGCTGCCTCAAGTCACACCATTCTGCAATCCAAGCGCGCAAAAGATAGTGAAGCTTTCCTGAAGGAACTACAACAATCATATTTTATATGATGGAAATAATTCCTCTCCAGATGTATGTGCACCAAATGGCCATGCACCACCAGCCTGCCCACTTGTAAATAGACTAATTTTAACTGCGACTTTTAACAATAAGAAATCAACACATTACAATTAATATCCAAATCGACTTCCCTCCACCTCCTCGTGGTGATTTGGGGCAACAAATGCGTGTGTACTGTACTGTAAACGTGCTAAAAATTGTCACATGCATTTGGCTAAGAGAAGGAGAGACTTTTCGGGAAATGTATACTACTTTTTAGGGAATCGTATGGCTGGATTATGACAGGATTAAATAAATTTCGGGAAATGTATTGTAACCTGCCAGAGTACATGGCTGCATGAATAAGATCGCCGCAGGTAGATATTGGTTGGGCGATGCGCATATATACTATTGCCGCACTGAACGGTAGCAAGCGCACGGATACTATCACCGCATCATGAGGGTTAAAAAAATGAAACATGTTGAATCGTGTTTCACCAGAATATTTTCTAATGTTTATACTCATACCTAATTATTTAGAGTCCAGTTTAACCATTGCAATGCTAAGGTAGAACCAGTTCTCACCTTCACTCCACTACGCTGGGTGCCACTATAGAAAAAATCCGCATGCCAGCGTAAAACATGTGAGGCAGCGCTCGAATTTTGCAGGTTGGTATCAGTTGATCGGCTGACAGACAACAAGCGGAATGGTTATCATCGGTATAATTGTTCAGGCAGCCAGAGATAGGCTGAACCCGAAGCATGTCGCACTACTCGAATTAACACTAGTAGCGCTAGCTGACCACGCACTATGCAGCTCTTTGGCTGTGTGACCTAGTTTTACCAATGTCATAGCGGATCAGTGCATACTGCCTGGCTGTTAGGGCCCGTTCCCAGAATACACGGCTGCATAAATACGATCGCCGCAGGTAGAGATTGGTTAAAGGGACAGGGGAAGCTTTTTGCTTCACAGCCTAAAAAATCCATAGTAGTTTTTCATAAATTTTCAACCCCTTGCCCATTTCCTTCGCCCAAGCGCTCCCGAGAAAACGCAGCTTGAAAGTCGGGATTTTCACACCCTGCGGGCCGCCATGACTGGTCGTCCGGTCAGCGCGGGAATAAGGCTTGACGTCAGAAAGCGAGAGGCAAGCTAGTACAGTAGTAGTAGTCATTATGCAAAGAGAACTATCCTCATGCAATAACTTTCGTTGGCTCTAAATGTTATGCCTTTCTTTTTCATTTATCGTTGAGAAAAGTCTTTTGTTAAACTGTGTGAACAACTGCCCGACTTTGATTCCGGTGCTGTAACCTTAGAATAAAATAATATTTGAGAAAAACGAACATCTATCTGACCCTATTTATTAATGTTAATGTTTGCACTGCCTTTGTTTTGTTGTCTGCTGTGTAGTTTAGTGAGCGCTCACTGGCCTAAGATTCTGACGATATAAAATTGTTATTTGCTTGAGGAGCACTTTCAGATAATTTAGATGCCGCCACAGTCAAACTTTCTGTGCTTAGGAGCGGCACTAGTTGTGTCACTAGTCATAAATCAATCAAAAGGTTTACAAGAGCAGATCAAAAAGGGGGCACATTGACGTGAAATTTATTTTGACATTCTTATTTTGGTCAGAGATGACCACGGGATCATTTTTCATAGAATACCCGTGAAAACGTTTGTAGTCTTGAAAACTTGAATCGGTCAATCAGTCTTCACTATCAGTGAGGGGAATAAGGTAAATCCTAGTATGGGTTGGGTGGGCACAATTCCAGGGATGAAGAGAAAG
>JAWQUT010000257.1:561427-585579 GCA_033807755.1 Ellobium chinense | reverse complement strand
TCTCTCTCTCTTTCTCTCTATCTCTATCTCTAGCTAGGCTTTCGTTTTGTGGTGGCGATTACAAGTGGTAAATAAAATACAGTGTTAGGAAATTAAAGAAAAAATAACAATTACAATAGTAATAAATAGACAGCAGTTTTAGTATCGTACTGTGGTGGTGCTAGGTTCTTTGTAAAGTTTCCTTGGTACATCTGTTGTTGCAGTTCACAGCAGGTCTGTACCTGGTTACGACATAGTCTGGTGAAAAACAAAATTGAAAATCCCTCTCTCCGCCTTCATTCCGCTGTTTGTAATTTGAGCAAAAACATATACATTTTGAGCGAAGAAACATGTGTAGTTTGCGCAAATGATCTTCGACAGTTTGAGCAAAACAATTTAAACTGAGGAACACAAGTGTTCGAGGTGTTACAGTAATTTTTCTCTGTCAGAATGTTTTGAACAGGCTCTTCTCGTTAACAGTAGTAATACTAGTCTATTACAAATCCAACTGCATTAACTTCTCACTCTGGCGTTTGATTTACTATATTATTCTCGTGCCTGTTCATGTTAAATTAAACCTTAGTCACGAGGTATAGATCTATATCAAAGCTGACATATTATAGTTGTAGTTATATTTGGAATCATAGTTATATTTGGCGAGAAGGGGGCAACAGAATTGGACTGATAATAATGATGGATCACATTCATCAGAATACATCAGTACAGTTCTGGCAAACGGAAGGGGTGAAAATAAAATGCTGTAAGGCATCTAAAAATGTGAAAATTTACAGGTAACAATTTGCTCAAACTGCCAAAAAAAATTTGCTCAAATTACATATCATAAAATTTGACCTATTTGCTCAAACTGCTTACGGTCCTTCATTCGCCGCTGCACTCATCCCTAGCCAAGATGGCGTCTATTGTCTTCAACCTCGCATGGCCAAAATCACGTGATACGCACTCCAGTGTTCTTTATAGCTCCATGGTTGCATCATATTACAGTGTATTTACTTGACAGCTCAAACTGGCACATGCAACATGTCAAATATTATGGACTTTGAATGGGATTAAAGAATCCATAAATTGAAAGGTTCCGTCAGCTCTGGTTTTTTATTATTATTTCCATTGTTGTTGTTGTTGTTAAACAACACAATCTATATTATAAGACTGGATCGGGGGCGTAGCACGCTCCTTTCCTAATGCATAACCTTCAAAACCGCTGTTCGTAAAATTCGGTTGAAAACGTCAACATGTACAATATCCGATACAGAATGTTTAGCATCACTGTCTGCTCACGGAAATTGCAAGATTTGATTAATCAATTTACAAAGTTTGTGCCGCATTTTTCTCTTTGTCTTCGTTTCCGGCATTCATTTTGCCATTTCGTTGACTCCAAATAAAACTTTAAAATTTCGTACCGGAAAGACATAGCGTTTCGTTTGCCACTGGAAATTTGAACGCACACGCCGACACCAGATCGACGACACAAAATAACATTTCTCTAGCGGATGACGTTATCCAAATTTGTGTACGCGGGAATATTCATAGGCGGGAATCACAGCTGCTGTAATGCTTCGGGTGAAGGGGTGGATGGAAAGGGGGGGGGGAAGAAACGTGATAGTTCACTGACGCTTCACATCCCTCCCCCCCCCTCCCCCCTTCCCGGCAGCGCCGGGATACTTCAGCTAGTTTTCTATAAAAATGTACTCTGGCTCCCTTGAGAGAAGAAGAAGAAAAAGAAGAAAAGGAAACACTGTCTAATTCTGTCCGGGCGCACTTAGTCCATTTTTGTGGAGTGTTGATAACCTGTGATTATCTCTGAACTCGTCACAAGTCCATCTCAATCCCATAATAAGAAAGCTACGTTTCCACGTGCATGTACACTTGTACAGTCTGACAGTATGTATCCAGTTTTCTAGACTGCCTTCACTGTATCAACACAGACTTTGACGTTTTGAGAAAAACGAAAATCACATTATACAGCTATCTTGTTAAGATGAAGAGACTACAGTATATTCCTTTTCAACTGTTAAAAAGTTGAAGTTTTTAGGCTCATAGATGAAATCTGATTTGCTCACCAGAACCGGTTTAAATAATATCTGCCCTAGGCCAATTTGTTGAATGCGACCTACAACGCCAACATGGACGTTATACTATATAAAAATGGATCTGCACGGCTACTTTTCTGTACCCTTCCTTTGGTGTGTAGATCGCCGAACGACCAGACTGTCACGATGGATGAAGTCAGTATACCTGGGTTTTAGTTGGATGAAATCTTCAAAACATATTTTACTCTGCTTCGGACGATTCTAATCCCTCTATCGGGGTCAACTTATCAATGAATCTATTATATAAATTTTCATTGGCCGAGCGTTTTGCAGAATGATCACGACTAACCTGGCCTTGTTTCTCTGTCGCTATTATGTAAAATCAGGGAGTAAAATTCGCTACCCAGCAAAAGCCATCGCATCTGAAAAATGAAGATTAAGCAACAATTCTAATTTTTTTACCTGTCAGCATTTTAAAAAAAATATTACGTCAAAGAACACTGTCAGTCTCGGTGAGTGATAACAGGATTGCGGTGAATGGTTGTAGCGGTACTTAAGTGGATCTTTTAGCGACATTTCACGAAACACCGCGACCGGTTTTAATACACAGATAACAGCTTTACATGACAGACTGATTAGCTCTTCTTACGAAACTGTCGCCAATGATATCCTTAGCAAACAAACCAAAAAAGAAATGAGAGGAGGCAGATGGTGAATTAATGTGAGACAGTGCTAGAGTGAAATTGACCCTCGTTTTGCCTCGTTTAGTATTCTACTGGCTATCATCAGCTCTGGGCGGGAGGAACGAGATGGTTCATTTCTGAATGCACTGAAAACGTTACAATTCGCATCACTTATTTGTTACCTGATCAAGGCTGGTCCACAGCCACAGGTAAAGCAAGATTACAGTAGCTACACACTGTACACTTGTGTTTGGGAAAAGTGTCCTTCTGTAGACGAATTACGACATGTTTTAAACCACTGAGAGATATTTTCAAAGGTCGCGTAAACCCCAAGAGGCAAGAGCAACGGCTTTTTTGTTTTTTCAGCACTTAATCTCCTATTCGTAAGCTGTCTGGGGGAGAGTGCGGTGGTTGAACCGCTGGTAAAAACGTGATCTCTTTGGATTCTAGGAAGATGATCAGTGGCCGAAATACCAGCAATGTCATGGCTCCAAAATTGTCCAGGGAGGTAGTCGTTACACACTGAGCGAATCACAAACAATGACGCGTTTTCAAAGACTGCCTGCGGAGAGTGCAGATACACTACTTCTACAGGCGAGCTAAATACGAATAGGGTTCTTCAGATCTTCCGCGTGAACCTCGGATTGCTCTAAGTCCGATAACCGCCTACGTCATCAGTCGGAGGGCACCTGGCGAGGCTGGGGGGTCAAAGTGCATATCCGTGCATAACATTGGCCGAGGCTAGTGATCAGCTCTATGTGGAGCATGGAGAAAATGACGTTCCTGGCGCTAAAATTGTTTTAATGACCAAAATCTACTTCATCAAACTGTTCTTCTGTAGGGTATCCCCACGAAATCAATGTAATCCATAGATCTATATCACTATGCCGGCTTCTTCGCTCGGGGAAGAGGGAAAGATCTGTGTAATATTAGCATTAGAATAGATGCTGGAATCCACGATCAGACCTACCTTGTTATTAAAAATTTTGTAATTATCATTTCATTAAATAAAGTACTTATATCAAATGCCCCTTGGTGCATGAAAAAAGTATATGTTATACTTTTCAAGGACTTAAGAATTCGCGCATATGATTTCATACTTAGTAAAGAGGTATACCTATTGATATAATAACTTAATATCTTGACTTCCCCTTCCTCCTCTCCCACTTGCAGCTGATTAATAGGTAATACTGATACTAACAGACATTATAAAACATATTCTCTAGACAGTAAATAAAGGTTGATTTATCTCCTTATGTGTACATGTAGAGGAACCTCGATATTAAGTGTTGATTCATTTAATAAGTGTAACTTACCTTGGTATTAAGACTGAATTTCACGTGCACGGACTCATTATCATTCTATCATTTCATTAATGAGGCACGTATTAACAAATATATCAAGTATACCTCAATAATAAGTACACCAAGGGCATGTTTTATATGAGATTTTATTGTAATATGTATGGGCATGACTGTGCAGGTGTTTGAGCGTGGCACACGTGTATGTGTATATATATTTTAGTGTGCGTGTCTGTGTGTGTGTGTATTGGGATGTTTGTGGATTTGTGGATAGATGAATGTGTATGCGTTTCTGAGTGGTAACATAATATATATATCATGTAGATAATTCTCTATGTCTACAGTCTAGATTAGGCAATAACATCCAACAGTTTTCCCCAACTCATTTGCTCGTTCATTGATATTGCGCTGCGTTGCACAGAATAACTACTAGCTGCTGCAACCATCAATCATAGACCTTTTTTTTTTCTGGTTAGCAGGAATTCTGTAAAATTCTGCTGATTTTAGCACCAGTACCAAAAAGTTCTTGACTACGCAGCACCATTACCAAAAAGTTCTTGACTGCATGGTCTTAAATTAGTGGTATTTCGGAAATTTCTAAAGTTTCGGAAAAAGGAGAAAAAAAATACTCTCTCCAGATCTTGACAATGTTATTTCCTATGTTCAAATGGCAAGTACTCTAAGCGCAATGCTTGTTCCGAGGCATTGGTTGAACAAACTTCTAGGTTACGCCTAGCAGCCTAATCAGTAATACTAGTAGTAGTAACAGTCAACATCGCAGGCAGCACGAATCTGACCTTTCATCCATGAATGAAGGTAACAGTCAGCTGCCGGGTCGGACGGCGCGGCTAAAAATAGATCGCTTGGGGGACTCCGTTTCAGCGAGCAGCGTTCTGAAGCACCCTATAGGAGTGGTATTTGCACACGATATGCTATCCCTTCCACTACTCAACGCGCGTCAATTCCGGGAGATGTCTGCTTCCAAACTTCGTTTACGAAATCCGCCGGACTTCCGGGGTAGGACCCCTGCTCCTGACCATAAGTACAGGCCCTTGAAAAGATCTCATGATACAGTCCTTAAATCAAGCATGAACCTAAATGTTAACTTAAAGCACACTTAGCCTGCCTGATATTGGCTCCTCGTACATCGGACTGACAGTATATTAGAACAGAAAAAACGTACACGAGAGAGTTCCTACACAATAATATGTCTAGGGACTGTCCCAAGGTTGCTTTTTCTTCCTTAATACCCTAACCCTGGCCTGGCTCAACTCTACAGCAAACATTGGCTGAGACAATTCTGGGATAAAACGCTAACGAAATTGCCCGGACTTCCAGGTTCAATTCAACTTCAATGCAACAAAACGCCAGCCTCTGTAACAACTACGACATGGTTTAAAACCACTGCTCTGTTCATGGGACTTTTCATCAATGGAGTGTGAGTGACTATGCAGTATACCTCGTGGACGTTCTTTATTCTTCCATGTAGCTCCAGGCGACAAATGTCACATCTGCCGGTGCATTCGTTATAATAAGCTAAATCTATTCATACATTAAGATTGTACAGCATTATTAGACGGACAAATAACAGAATATGTTTCTGTAGCGAGCAAGTGTCGATCAGTATAGACGTGTAGTGGAGAGGCAATAACTTGTACAACAGCTTCTCCTTATACACGCCACTGATGTTGCTACGTTGAAACACAAACCAAGTCTGTTATGCAGGAAATAGAATACTTCTTTACTGGTAACATGGCGTAATCAGGAAAATGCCACTAATGACCAGCAATCAATTCACTGTACATAGACCATAACACTAACAGCCAACTCTCTCTAAAATACTATTATTACTATCTCCGTGCCTTTTATACTAACTTCCGTCTATATTATAACTCTATGCTAACTTCAATAGAAACTCTAGAATAAGTGACGTCATCTTCATATGATGCGCCCAAACAAAGAAGGTAAGTGTAGCAACTTCTAGGCTGATTAAAATCAAAACATGCCGCCAATCGCGGCCCCACTCGAACCTTCGAGAAGGCTAAAATGCGTTTAGTCAAAAACAATGGACGGTCGAGCTTTGATCTAATCAACACACCTCGGCCCCTAGACAGCCACCTTAGTTAAAAGAGAGCAAAACTAAACTGATCCCAACAAGGAGGTCAGCTACTACTGGACTATTAATTCTCGAATCATGAAGGACCGGAGCTGCAGTCTAGGACCGTAGAGTAAAGAAGAAAAGGGGGGGGGGGGCACTAGCCCAAACAAACAACAAGCATCACAAATGTTACAGTTTCACTTTTCGGCGTCAGTAAAAATAGTAGCCAGTGTCACGAAGTCACGCAAGATCGAGTGGAGTGCGAAAGTGGTAAATGATTTTTTAGGCCAGTCTGTCTAGACATAGACTCACTAGATCTAGGTGCGTGGAAACGCACGGAATAACGGGAGAGTGAGCAAGTGGGGGAGAGGCTGTCTGTAGTAGTATTATTAATTATAAGCAAGTCGAAATTACAGTCACTAGCTCCTCAGATGTCGTAATTGCCAGCTCACAGCTTGTGTCCAGTTGTGCAAAAGATAACACCATTGTGACCGAGTGCTTGGGTGATTGTAAAGAATCAGGCCTTCTCGTAAGAGTATTATTGAATTCATGAATAGATACTGTAGGCCTAGATATTGAGAATGTGCTTATGAACATACAGAAAGTAACGAGCGGATGTTACCTAGCATGTAGAATGAAATACTGTAGTGATATGAACTAAGAACAGTGACAATGTAAAGATAAATGTTGCAATGATAGAGTGTTGTAATATGATATCTTGTAACAATACGACTAGGAGAGTCAGGGATAAGGTATTAACTGTGTTATGAAAGCAGTAGAGAACACACGACATGAGTTTCATTAGTGTTGAGATAACAGCAGATGTGTTGACAATACAGCAGCTTGATAAATGCATGAAAGTGAAGAAATCTCGATTTCAGCATGTGGCGATTATATTAGTTGGCGGGATAAATGACTGTGTGGTTCTATCAATAAAGGGATGCTGAGAAGCTCCGTGTTTGAAACACGAGACCCGGTCCTGTAGTCCGTGCTGTGTCCCTGTCAGTCTGTCGTCCATATTCTTGTTGGGACCAATGTGAAGTATGTTGTGGAGAGTGGACCAGTGTTATGAATATCAGTCTCTGAGAACCCTGCAGCTAGGCAGTGATGTTGGGCCGCCCTACAGAAAGCCAGTGGACTCTTGCCGTATAAAAGTCCAGGTGCGACCACATCGCTGTCTAGAATCTAAAAAATCTGAAGACACGTGACTTTATTATACCTTGTCATTTCAGAAAGTGAAGTTTTATTGTAGATCAGTATTGTGAGATTGAGATTATAGGTACATGGATGATCAGGATACAAAGTTGTGCTGTATGAAGTAAGATCCTTGTTAGACTTGTAGCTCTATGGGAACTATCGAGAGAGGTAGTCCAGATTTTGGTTAATAAATTAAGTTATTTTATTGTCAGAATTTCATATGTATGGTGGCCTGTCGGGCTGGATTGATGATTAAATAGTGAAATTATAAACGACAGTTTCCTGTTTCATTGGGTGATTGCTGTTTCACCGTCTAAATTATTTTAGAGAATCACTGGGCTATATCGGGGACTTCTTAACAGCCAGTAACTGTTGATCTCATTGCTTTGTTGTTGCTCCCTCGGATGGAGTCATTCTTCTTCAAGTGATTATGTGTTTTGAGAAGAAAACAAAAATCTCCACGGCTTCACAGATAACCTCTAGCCTGGCACGTTTCATTTTGTTACCAAAAAAAACAACCAACTGCTGATCAATGTTTGGCTTTTCTTTCGTGACACAGTAGTCTACAGGACCAAAAACAGCTAGTCTATAGCAGACAAATTCCTGCACGAACAAAAATAATTAAAGCAGCCAAATTCCTAACAAATTACAGGTGTTGAACGTTAAGCTGCGGCTATGCTTGGTTCATAACATGAGTGGTGTTGTTGTGACACGGTGCCCAAGATAAGAGGTGCTTATCTTTGTCGCAATTCTTGTGGTAGGCGCCTAGTCTAGTGTTTGGGGCGATGAGCACAAAGATTGGCCTACTTGTTACATAACACCACCACATGTAGTTGCCAACGTAGCTTAAACTGAGAGAGAATGTTTTTCTCAAGGTTCCTTGCTCCTGATTGGACAATAACGGGCAAACGTCAGGACCCATCCACTTGGTGGTGGTAGCGTGATAAATCTTGCAATTGAAGGGATTTGTCATTATCCAATGACCTTTCACAGCAACTATTTATTATCAAAGGAAAACATTGCTATAAGTAACGGGAAATTGCTGTTAAGCGGAGTCGAGTACGCCACTTGAAAATTCGCTCATTTCGATAGACTGCGGTAGAACATGTTAAGTAAGATTACTGTACATGTTTTCTTCCTGTATGTTTACGTGGGGAACAGATTAGGGCAACGCTCAAGCAAGACAAAGCTGCTGTCATACAAGAAACTCACAAACTCACAAAAGACATAGATTAGATCGGAGAAGGTCTGAGAGAGCAAGCCTGCTATGATGACTGCAGTGCAACGCATGAAAAAAGGTTGTAGTGAGAGGAAGTGGAAGATATTGCAGACTTGCTGAACGGAAACAGGACAGTCTTCAACCAGATGCCACTCAGCATAATGAGCAAGTACTCTTAAAAGCGGCTTTTGGCGTGTGGATCGGAGCACCTGTGGACCTGTCCAGAGTGCAGTGATGATGTTTCCAGTAGCAAATAAATATATTTGTTATCTGTGGTCTTCTAAATGCAACTGGCACCGGTTTTACTCCCTTGCATTCATCGTGTATCCACCGTGCAATTTCAGTGATCACCAGGTGCCTAGAGGTACTCACAACCTCGGTCATCATGTACTCAAATGCTTAGTCTATTCTTTGCAACGATCTGGTCTATATTATGTCCTTATCTGGCATGTATCGAAGTTTACTCATGAACCTCATCATCTTAGTCTTCAGACATGTCCGTCCTTAAAGACAGAAATTTATGAGGGAACCTCCACTCTGAAATAAGGGAATTTCTAGACCGATGAGGAAATGTGTGAAAAATATGCTTTAACCCAACTGAAACATATTATGAACAGCCGGTTCATGCCTTACTATCACTGGTGAATACTCTACAGCCTCTTTTCTCATTCACTCATTTAACACCATCTAGTTTTGCTATTCAACTCAGCGATAGTTTAAGATATTTGAACGGCTTCATCAGTCCATAGCTGGCACCGTGTAACATACAGTCCATTTCACAAATCAGGTCCTAAGAAGAGAGAGTTTGCCCTGCTGTCAATTCTAGATATCTAGATCTCGAAACTAACCTAGATCTTGCTAAACTGATCACGTGATCTGTTAAAGACGTTTTTCCCTCATGACTAAACGGTCTGCACTCTTGTCACTGTTCTCTTACTTCAAACATATTTGATAAACAGTCAAAACATCAAAGTCACAGCTCTCTCAATCACAAACTTCACTTCTGTTTACTGTAAATACTGCAGATCTAAACTGAAAAACCAGCGCCAACAGAAATCTTTGACTAACAAACGTTCCAGAGTGACTTCCTTTACAAGAGATGGTAATTTCCGGGGTGGCTTTTACTTTACTAATGCCAGATGTGTGAAGCAAACTTTGCTAAGCACACGATACACGCTGGCTCAACGGCTCACTTTGAACTGGACATTGGCAATTTGCGGAACTGTCACTGCCGTGCGGGAATGCGAGAAAACTGCTAGTAAGTGGGAAATTCTGGTCCCGTTGTGTATTTTAAAAAGAATATTTACATATATATTTTAGAAAACAGAATGCTGTCAAAAACAAACAACATCAACAAAACTATGTTACAGAATTCCAGGCTATCGAGGCGATCCTTTCTGATAAAATCTAGACATGTTGTCTCGTTACAGACACAGGCTGCAATAATAAGAGCAGGCAACCTCCAGGAAGACTGACTGGGTGACAGGCATGAAAGGGAAAGACAAAAATAGGGCAACATAATATACATGCACAGGCAGATTGAAAATGTGTGTGTGTGCGTGCGTGCGTGCGTGCGTACGCGCGCTCTAGGGTTGGAGAGGAGGCGGCATAGCTGTACAAACCAGGGTTAACTGTTGCTAATTCATGATTAGCACATTCATGAGACAGGAGCAGAGAGAAAATGAGACAGGAAGACACAGAGAGGNGGGGGAGTGGAGAGAGAGAAATGAAAGGAAGGAGAGCTCTGTACATAATACTTCTGCCAAGTTTATTGCAGAAGGTGGGTGGGGGGGGTGGTTCGATGAAGGGGGTGGCGCCTGTATACACCAGATTCCTTTCCGCGTCTGTTAGCGCATTCATGACGGAGACAGGGAGTGAAAACCAGAAATTGTGAGGAACAGCGGATGATATAAAGGGCGGTTACTCGTGATGACGCGAAATGTTCGTCTGTGCCACACTTTGCGCCAAAGACAAATAATAAGTTGTTGTCATGCCAAAGACACAGGAAATCAAAAGTGCAGGAAGACGTGACCTACGTTGTGTCTGGACTATTAGGACTCATTAACTACTAACATGCCAATACAACTTCCTCTTTGCCACAGACGATATTAGCACTGATACTGCACTTCCATTTCTTACAAACGTGTCAAGTCTCATACAGTCTACAGTCAACATTTCCAGGCCACACGAACATACTTAGGTTGTGTCACTGGATCCAGAACCCACAACGTCCTCTCGGCCAAGGCGACCATTTTCGGAGAATAATTTACACTGGTGGAGGACCAAAGGACTAAAAGTGACGGTTTATAGGTTTCTACATTGTACTGAACATCATCAGATCTCAGTAATAACTAGGCCAGGGCTTTGTGGAAGGGAAATGTATGCTAATTACATATATTATATGTTATGCCGTTGGCCCGGCTTCAGACTGAGATACCTGCGTCCCCTTCAAGTGTCAGCCCGGTCAACAGTGGCTAGTGGACCACGTGACATCTCTGCCGCCTTCATTACGAATTGTGGTATACTTATTATATCCATCTGAATATTACAATAACAGTGAGTCCGTGCTCTGGAAATTCATACTCAACAAATAACGAGGTGTACTGATTATGTGATTGTGACACTGAATACTGAGGCTCTACGGTATAGATACAGACTTCCCTAATGAACTCGGTTTGTGCTTTATATATTTGTTGTGGAGCAGCGAGGTTGAAATGGTTATGGTGTTATGTAACCGGGTGGAAAGGCAATACAGTATAGTATTCTTTCTCTCTCATGTTTAAGGGGGAGGAAGGTGAGCTTAGTGTGATAATTTTTTCAGATGTTACATATTATTTTAAGGAAGTGTGTCACCAGGGATTTTACCAAATTACTGTGAATGATCAATTTTGAGAATAAGGGCCGAAAAAAACCTACACTAGAAAATTTCTGTCCCTGCCGGGGATCGAACCAAGGTCTCTCAGCTTGCAAGTCTGAACGTGTTACCAACTACACTACAGGGACGCTAACTTCACAGCAATTTAATTCTTAAATACCTACTGCCTGAATCGATCCCTAACTTCCACGTGCGAACCTAGTGTTCAACCGTGACCCAAACACACTTCCCGACTGCTCACAGTTAGACTCAGTTTGATTACTGCCATATCCATGTTGTAAATGCTTGGAAAAGTATTTCATTCACACCGATCCTCACTGTCTTGTCCAGCCGTGTGTGACGTGGTGACCTGCTGTTCTAGTCTGTAATACGGTATAGTACATCAACCATTCAAACTAATCAAAATCCTGACATCTTACAATCCAGTGACCTGCGTAGCGGACATGCAAGTGCGTTATCGTAAAGGTATTGACAAATTACACATGGCGTGCCTCTGTTATCAGTTCTCTCCCCTTTCCTGATGTACATGAAGACAGCGCACCCGGGGAGGGGTCGGGCTCAGGAAGCCACAATGACGTCATCGGTCTCAATCGAATCTTCCAGAATAGTGTAAAGTTAGGGAGATGATTTCAGAGGAGATGACCCTATGACCCAAAGACCCGTTAAAGCTGACCGTTATTTCTCTGATGATAAGACAAACTGTGCAACCAGGTCTCTTCTATACCTATTCAATAACAGTACTTGTTGCAATCCCCACAGGCCACCCTAATAAGACTGCACGCGTGCTAATCGCTTTTACGCGAGTCAATTAATCTCGTGCCCATTCNCCACAGCTACGCCTGGCTTGCTTTGTTTACCTTTGGTTCGGAGTGGAAGACACTAAGCTTTGTGTATCATTCGTTGTGTGTGTGTTGTTTTGATCTGTGTTTTTTCTTGAGACAAGTCTAGTCTACTGACTACTCCGTTATGTATAGACTTATATGATTACATGATTACTTTGTGGAATCCATGCCCCTCCCCTCCCACTCACCCCTCTTTTTCCCCTCATGATCCCAATTCCTGTTTCAAGCATGAAAATGCGCTATTTTCACATACCATGTCAACACCTACGTGCAATTTCAGTCAGCTGCTACAAACAGCGACGGGTCCCGCCGGTGGCTGGGATGGGGGGAGAGAAAGGGGGATATGGGGGAAGATGGGCCAGCCTAGCAATTTCCCTTCTTTGATTTCTTATCATATATATATATAGAGAGAGAGAGAGATAGAAAGAGAGAGCGAGAGAGAGAGAGAGAGAGAGAGAGAGAGAGAGAGAGAAACACAGAAAGAGATGGATGGGAATCAAATGAAAGAAAGCATGCGTCCATAGGAGTGCTTTACTGCAGCAGTATTTTATCTTAATTCTAAAACTACACACATTAATCTGCTGTGATTTATGGAAAATACTTTCAGTCATTACGTGTATGGATGGAATAATTTTGCATTCCAGGACTCTCCGAGTGCTAGAAGTGCCTAAATCTTAAGATGAATTTGAAATCATTTATGAGGGAGGAGGGGGTAGATTAAACTTCCAAAACCTTAAATCTATGAAGTGGATAATACAGTCAAACACGAAGTCGTCGATTACAAGTAAGTCGAAAGCACGGTCCCGACGCCCTCCCCTTTCCAAACAAATCTTTCAGACCTGGATTTTAGCTCAATACTGGTCTTTCAAAATTCGGCAAACTCGAATGAGTCGCGTTCAAACGTTCCCTACAGGTATACAGCAACAGACAAACTTACGCATTTATAAATTACAATATTTTCGGTATAATCTGTCTTACTATGCAAGGCTTAATAACTATGCCTCCAATTTATAATCTGAAATCTGTATTATCACACTGACGAAGTGAAGCTACATTATCATACATTTTATCCTATAAGATAAAGAGATCTGGATCTGTGCCTGGCTGAAAAGTGACAGTTCAATAATGCAACTCCGTAGGCAAAACTTCTCCCCTTTCTCCACCCCGCCGCCTCAAAACTCTCTCCCCAAACTTTTTGTCTAGTTTAGAAGTAGAAGTTTTGTAGAAGATCAGCTTTATCGGTACTTTGAAAAGTATAAAAGTATCTATCTTTTCCTTTGATCAGCACTGAACTTGACAAATTTTAACGCTTGACGCTAACAAAGGGATTTTATGGCACGTCTGCTACTCCGAGACATGTCTAATCACTTTCCATTAGACAGATTAAATGTTAGTCTCATTTTTTAAACACTCATCCTCGCTCATTTGATACGCCGTATTTTTCTCAGAGACAACGCTGATCTCTCTCCACTCATCTCTCTCAATCACATGATTCTTAGAACCAACAAAAAGTTTTGATCACTGAAAAATGCCATTCAGACACCACCACCATTTGTAAACTCGGTACGGGTGCGAAAGGAATGCCACGGCGAGGCGGGCAATGCGACGCCTACCCCTTGGTCTTTAACAAGGGCTATTACGCAGTGAGATGTAATGTTACTGTTGTTACTGATATGAAATTGAAGGAGATAGATTGAGCTTTTCAGTAATGCTAAATTTATGCAGATAGGCTGAGCTGTCATTGAGTAATTGGTGTGTAAAGTTGGGTAAATTGGTCCGCGTGTCAAGTTCGCCGATCTGGGGTATACGCTAGGTAACCCCCTCTATACGTAGACTAATCATATCGACAGGGATCCCACTGATGTTTTTTTTTTTGGTTTGTAGTTCGAACAAATAAACAACAGTTCTGGGTCGAAATCGTCATCTTCTTCGGACAAAAACTGTATCGCCGCCACCTTGCGCCTGCAAGGCTGTGACTAGCCTGTGGCCTCCTGACGTCTCACCTAAGGGCTGGCACTATCATACCTCAGAGGCTGAACTCGATGACGCTACTATCCAGGTCATTTAAGCGGGGTTGACCTTTAAGCGACTTCCTTTATCACATGAACATTTCTGACAGCCCTGACTGCTTTGCTAAAAACGCTTCCTTCTGCCATTCATTTGGCATCGGTTCTGAACTCTTTAAGATCCGAGAGACAGAGACGGCCAGAGATGTAACAACCTGACATGTCTCAGTTACTTTATTTCCCTCAGTCAAACTGAGCGTCTCCGCAAAAGCAACGTCTATTCTGGCTGTATCTGTCTACACCAGTCCAGTAGAACCACTTGGTTCGTCAGTCCAGTAGAACCACTTGGGTTGCCGTCTGAGATCAAGTGGTGTTCATATTGTAGTTACGACCATTTTCCGACACATTAACATCTACGGTGTACAGTAGTACCTGTAGATCCTTGAATAAAACCATGAAGGTGCTGGTATAAGTGGTTTTGATGACATTATCATATGAGTTGTATACGTCGTTAAAATTATGTGAGGACTTGGGTCACCTAATATCAACATTATTTGCTCAATATGGACAATCACAGTCATCTGTTCTTCAATCTTCACTCACTGGCTGCACTAACCAGATGAGCTGCTCACTGCAGGACAAGGTTCCACTATAGGCTGTGCCACTCAATCCAAAGCCTCAGTTCAATTAGTTCAATGACTTCTTCATCACCAAGAAAAGACAGCAACAGAGCCAACTAAAACATAATAATCAATAAGAAGTGCAGGGTGCCAAACTTACTGATACATAATGCTGCCAGCAATCTGATGGCTACATGTGGAGGATCACAGTCAGGAAATATGGGTTGAAGAGTATAATATGCAAAGGTCAAGGCCACAATGGCTTGAGCAGTCGGTCGTATCACGATGAGGTTGACCTGTGAAAAGACAGAGCAAGTTATTTGTTTATTTATTTAATTTATTTTTTTACAGACAACCCCTTAAAATCGGGGGCAGACAGGTAGGGCTGCCCTAACTACGTCTATATACAAATATCATCATGATAAAATAATAAATATTAGAAGTAAATGAATCAGTCATAATTATGTATTAGAATCAAATATCACAAAATTGCTTTCTCTTGGCTAGGGCTTCACTAAGATCAACAGAAAGTTATTTGCCAAATCAAAGAGCTCATACAAATCCCATCTCATGTCTCCTTATAAAATTAGTTATTTGGAAAATGGGAAGAGTGACATGAACGTTTCAAATAATTGGGGATTTGTTCAAAGTTCTGTTTGTAAGAAATTAATTATTATAACTTGTTCCTCATTTAAAAAGGGGCATAATAAAACGAAATGGTATATATCCTCGATATCACATCTGCACATTTTACATTTATAAGACTTACTCATACGTCTTTTGTATATTAGACTTATTCATACGTCTTTTGTATATCAGACTTACTCATATGTCTTTTGTATATCAGACTTACTCAAACGTCTTTTGTATATCAGACTTACTCAAACGTCTTTTGTATATCAGACTTACTCATAAGTCTTTTGTATATCAGACTTACTCATACGTCTTTTGTATATCACTCAGACTTACTCAAACGTCTTTTGTATATCACTCAGACTTACTCAAACGTCTTTTGTATATCAGACTTACTCATACGTCTTTTGTATATCAGACTTACTCATACGTCTTTTGTATATCACTCAGACTTACGCAAACGTCTTTTGTATATCAGACTTACTCATACGTCTTTTGTATATCAGACTTACTCAAACGTCTTTTGTATATCAGACTTACTCATACGTCTTTTGTATAAATCTTGTTCTAGGCCAAGCATGTTTGATCTAGCACGAAACTTTAGGAATTTAACATAAAAATTAAGACCACTGCTGAATAAAAACGGAGGAAGTCTATCTTTCCACATTCGTTAGCCATTCGTTTTGGTATCGAGTAAATGTATTTTTCTTATATTTGGTTAAAATCTTCGTGCCTATATTAGAAGAAAAGAGACGCTCTAGTCCAGCTTCCATAAGAATATTATATACATTATTTCTATAGGACCAAGATGACACTTAACCTTCTGTAATGGACTTCATAAGACTATCAAAAATAGTTTTTACAAGTCTTGTTCCTGGCAGTGCCCATAATTTTTCAAAGTAAGACTCTTTTTTTTATAATCAAAAATGAATATAGTTGGATCCCAACCTAAATCACCGATAACGGCAGCCGATGCAGGCTTCAGATTATTTTTCAGAATCATTGTTCCTATCTGGTATTGAAAAGAGTTCAGCTGTTTCATTTCTTTCTGCGTAGTGTTAAACCAAACGCCTACGCCGATGCAGTATGTACACTACAGTCCACACCTCTGAACTCATCACATATTGAGGACATTCACACACACAGAGGTGTGAGGCCCATAATAAAGTTTGTAGCTGCCTCTGTTGTTGTAGTCTGAAATAAGTCATAGAATCTTTTCTCATTTTGAGTCTCTAAATTATCCGTTTCTTTTGCAAAACTTCTGAACAATCAGGATACCAGAATACATGACGTATTGTAGTTTCTATAAAAATCACAGAGTCTTACAGTCCAACTCCTTTTAATCATGACTTTGACCGTGTAGAGCAGGCGTCAGCAGTGGGCAATGGAATAAAACTGGGCAGCGAACGAGCAAGCGGGTAAATAACGGAATACAATAAGTATTCGTGACATTATCAGAGTAGACATAAGAGCCCACATATTGTAATACTTTATGAGGAATTTGTTCTCTTCATGCTGACAAAATGGTTTGTATGAGAACGCAGTTTTCTCTTTGTTTATTATTACGTCAGCATGATCTGTATAGTTTCCAAACTCATTTTTTTGATGAAACTAAGTATGAAGAGTACTCACCCATAACTGCAAGAACGCCAAGAATCCAAACTCATTCTTTTGATGAAAATAAGTATGAAGAGTACTCACCCATAACTGCAAGAACGCCAAGAATGGGCCAAACGCCTCCCTGATGTAGGCATAGTCTCCGCCAGACCGGGTAATGGTCACTCCGAGCTCTGCGTAACACAAGGCTCCCAGAAGGGAGATGACCCCACACGCACACCAGACCACCAGACACAGACCCACCTGTAGACAGACATCATCAGCAACATTCAAATGGGGACTGAACTTCCTTTCCTTAGGGTATACCACACAGTTAAAGATCTATAGAAGGGACAACCGCATTTCCGGGTGTTCCCAACCGCAATTTCCCGAAGCCTGAAAATTGATCGTTACGGTACCATTTGAGTAAAATAGCTACGCAGACATTGTTTTGTTGTTGTTGTTGTTGGTTTTTTTTTTTTTTTTGCCCCTTGTCAGCTCCATTAGTTAATAGGTTTGCACACGCCCTCTATAAATAAAGTGTGTAAGTCGAATACTTAATCATGCGCGAAATCTTGCATTTCAATTGTGAATTCCGCGATAGTGTTTGGTCGGTGAATTCAAGCACATAAAAAAATAAACTCGGATAAACTATAACAATTTTTGCCCTCGTTACCTGTCTCAGCTAGTACTAGTAGTACTTCTTAAGTTCTTCTTATTATATATATATGTATGTTTGGCTGTAGCAGCAGCAGAAGTAGACGTAGTTTGTCCATGTATAAATTGTGTATTGTACATTGTGCACTGGGTATAATGTAGTGCGATTAGTGATAGTAGAAGTAATTGTTGTTGGTAGCAGTGTAGTAATAGTAACGGCAACAATTGCAGCAGCCACATTAGTCATAATACTAGCAGTAGTAAGAGCAGCAGTGATGGTCGTGGTGATGATGGTAGTTATGATGGTGGTATTGTAGTGTCCTCTCGGGTGGTAAATAAAACGTTTATTGTTACAACTTGTTGTGCAAAAGATCTAGAATAGCTCCGTAGCTCCCTATCATTCCAACACAATGATGTCATGTCAGCAGCTTGACTAGGAGTAATAAATGTAAATCTCTACAGAACAATCACGAAAGTTAACAGTGATGAACGATAAATAGTTGTTTTGTTGTTTTCTTAACTTTGCTCTAATGTAAATGTTAGAGACAGACTCACAACTGTTGATTCCCGAGGCACGACTGAACTTAACTAGCTTGCTATGACTGTCACAGATGGTTCACTATTCATAAAACTACGTATATAATTTATAGATCCACATCGATGTTAATGAAAAACTGCATCCATGATCAAAGGTGGGATACTTTTCACCCTTTTCTTCCACACCTTCTCCCCCCCCCCCCCCCCCCCCCCCCCNCCCCCCCCCTCCCCCCCCCACTCCACGAGCTCCTATGGCAGTGAACGGAGATATGTGCAGCGTGCAGCCACCAATGACACTTAGTAATAAATAATAATCTTCATAATATTCATTATAATAATACAGCGTGACATAACAACAACAACAAAAAAAACAACAATGGAACAGTCCGTTTATGAAATTTTCAGGATATTATGACGTTTTTGTGCATGATTCATGGTGAAAGTTTCAAAAAGATACATAAATTTTTGCACACCTAAAGGCGCACTTTCTATGAGTATGCACTTCATAAATGTGCACAATTTGTGCACAAAACGGATGTTGCTGTTTAGTCTTCAGCAAATGAACCCGTTGTTGACTCAAATCAATTCTAATTTCTAAAATTTTATCTCCCTTGCTTCTTTCAATATGACCTGGAGGAAAGAGAAGAAAAGTTTTGTTGTTGAAACGTATTCCAAAACTGGCTCAATGGCTCAAACAGGAGCTCTCTTCCGACAAATTTTTGCCTGCCGGTACGGTCCACCTAGAAGTCGAATGTACGCATGTGTCGAGCATTTTAGAAAGGAAGGAACTGTAGAGAACCTCAACCGAAAAGGTCCAGACGACACAGTCCATTCAAGTTCAGCTTGTCAAGCGATCTGCCGGGAACATTCGCGCTGTTGTCCTTGATTCCGTTGAGAACACGCCTGAGACCTCCCTGCGACGCCACGTTCAGGAAGCGGGTGTGCCCTTTCCGCGTGAAAGCGTGAGGCGCATCTTGCGCTCTGATTTGAAAAAGAAGCTTTATACTCTCAGCATAAAACAAATGCTCAATCGCACAGACATTAGGACCAGACTGGAAATGGCTGCCTGGTTCCAGGAGCAATTTCAGACTGACACAGTGTGGTTTTCCAATTAGGCACACTTCCACCTTTCGGGATATATATGTAAACAAAAAGAATTGTCTTCTGGGGAGCCAACCACCAACCTACGCCATTGAAAAACCCTTTCATGTCGAGAGGGTCACAGTGTGGGAACAGGATCATCAGCTACAAACCGACAACGTGTGGGCAACTGAGTACCCCACTCCCTTGACTTGAGTCCACTGGACTTTATCTCTGGGGCTTTCTGAAAGATAATGAACTAATGTGTATCGTGGAGCCCCAGCAACCCTTGAAGAACTGAAGGACAATCATGACGATAATCGAAATGAGATAAGAAACATCGGGGTCGACACCTGTAGACGTGTCATGAACAATTTCAAACGTGGCCTTGAATTGTGTGAGGCCAGAAGAGGAAGACATGCACCTGGAACATGTTCTCTCTTAATTCAATGTCATATTGCCTGAGTTAGTTTGTTTATTTCTGTAAATTTTTATTTACTGATTTTATTTCTTTTCTTTAGTGTAATGTATGAAAATTTTATGTAAATGGGTAAACTATTGTTTGAAAGCATCATGTTGTGCCTGTTTAGTATCGTTCCTCGACGTTACAAAATCTAACGTAAATTTTTGAAATTTTCATTCTGAGTTGCTTTTGGCGAATTGTTACTAGTCTCAAAGTTTTCTGTTGATCTTTATGAAAATTTCACCAATGGTCATGCATAAATAGATATTAATTGTCACAAAATTTCCTGTTATTTAACTGAAAATTCTTAGAGATATGGCGAAAACAGATTGTCCCATTTTACAAAGAATTTTATGAGCGAATTTTTGGGTTAAAAAACAACAACCCACAACGACCATTCTTCTTATTATTATTACTATGTTACCAGTACATGCACCAGCCAAATAACGGACATGAGAGAGTAAGTCTCATAACTATCTGGAGACTATTCACAGCCACAGTCATTGAACTGTCAGGAGTGCTAATAATAGTCTGAAAATACAGTCGGGAAATTCAAGTAGAAAGCCATATCAGCTTGCACATTTCTGACAAACTTTGACTTGACAGCGACCAGTGTCGGAAACAGTCAAACCTAATTGCTTTTGACAAAACATATAAAATTAGTATAGCAATTAGCAATTTTTTGGTACTGAATTCTTCAAGAGTATGAAAAGAATAAATAAATAAGCAAGGAAAGATACTGGAAACGTGAGTAAAATTTTTGTCTAGTCGCATTTATTTAGAACATTGCCCGGACGAGAATCGACCTCATGACTACTGATCCTCGGTCCACACTGCAACCATTTGGCCACCTCACTCCACAATTTACACACCTTACATTTATTTATCACAGGTAGAAGAAAATCATTATTTTCAGGATTTTTCAAAGAGTCCATACAAATCGAACAGTTTCGTTAATGAGGAAGAAAACAAGAGAGAATATCATAGTGTGTTTCATGCACGAGATAAGGACAGAGGGGGGAGGAAAGAGAAAGAGAGAGAGAAGGGGGGAGAGAGAGAGAGAGAGAGGAGGGGAGGACAGAGAGAGAGAGCCGAGAGAGAAAGAGAGAGAGAGAGAGAGAGAGAGAGAGAGAAAATAATTCATGATTTTATCCGATTCTCGGATTGAGATGTGCACATGTTGAAACTGTTAGGCCTTAACCTGCCAAAGCTGAGCAGTGTGTAGAAGAGAGGCGGCCAGACAACAAACATGATGTTTACAGTATTGTTAGACCAGAACTTTCTACACTGATTCTCTCTATCTTGTCTAGTCATCCTGTCACTTCCACATTGACAATTTTTTCAACATTCACGGAATTCCAGGAATTCGCGGGAAGAATTTGATACCCGGATCTACTTAACACGCAAAATGATTTAGACGTATGCCAATGGAAATTTCCCTAAAAATGACATCCTTGATATTTTCTGAGTAACCTTCTATCCTTAGAACCCATGATCGAATCTGCATTGTAGAGAATTCACTATTTTTGTCTTATTCCCTCTTTTATCATCTTACGGTAACCCCCTCCCCACGCCCCACTCCTTCCAAGCCCACAAATCACCCCAAACCATTTTCCTCACATCCTTGTAAACACTGTGAAAAAACACTCAGTTCCTAATTCCATACCATAATTATTTACATCTATAGGGCGACTGTTGAGAGCAAGAAAAGAGTGAAGCAGACCACGCGCCAGTGTACTAAGTCATATCACATATATATCAGATCAGATCAGATCAAATCAGATCAGATCAAATGAGAATGTTTTCACACGACAGAATTTTATATGCCGAGACAAGAAGTATATGAATAATCGCAATTTTTTTTTTCTGAATCGCCATCGTTTCAGCATATGCGATTATGCGGGTCAACTTTACCTCAAAAGTAAGCGACTGTAGATTGTACGTAAAATATAAGGCAAGACAAAGAAAAAACAATGCAGGATACGAACTGCACTCCGTTTTCCACAGTGCTACAGTAACAGTGTGCAGCCTCACAGCCTCACAGCCTCAGTAACTGAAAGATGATGAACCGACTCAGAAATTCCAGTTGTTGAGGTCAATTTCCTGTAGAGCAAGAAACCGCAAGTACTGCAAGGAGTGGGTGAAGAAGTTCAGTTCATGAGCTTCTACTGTGCAATGTTTGTCCAAACATGTCTAGTCTAGAATATTTTATCTACTCTACAATCGTTCTTGCTACATGTGTACATGTATGATATTTGTTTCGCTCTGATCCCACTATATGGACAAAGAAAAAACAATATCCTATGACATATTATGATCAATTTAAATGAAATCTGCGATCAAAACTGACATATCCGGAGTGGCTGATTTTCCAGAACACGACGTGGCGGGAAACACAATGACATGGTCTATATGAAATGACAAAAGGCTCAGTGGCAATGTCTCCATGCCATAACTTAAGAACTTCAGCAAAGTTTTTCGCGTGAACTTGGGACTGAAGTTCCGAAAATCAGGAAATTCCCTGAAGACAGGTATTATCCTCTAACAGCATGAGACACTATACAATCTAGTACAAACCAGTTTAGTGAGGGATTCTTGGAAGCCATCTCAGAATGCTTTTACTATTAATGAAAACACACAGGCTGCATTAGAATAAATTTGTCCTACCCATTACCAGGGAATCGCCGGCGGCGAGGAGCGACATCCATTTCTAATTTCCACTTGTGGGGTCCTGACATACTTAGCTGCTCGGGAAATACCGGTTCTGTAAAGCGTCGTTATTTCCTTTCTTTCATACGATGACCCACATACCCAACAAGGGGGAAATGATTACACAACAGCTCTGTTGAATCTCATGCGTTCGAATTCCAGTGGACCGGATCAAGAAATGGAGTGGGTGAGGTGAGGTCAATAGATCTATAAACTTATAAAGCGATCAGAATTTTGTAACAAGTAGGTGAGGCAGTGACGGATTAATCTATTAGAACGAGTGGCATTTACTACAGACCTCGCATTTTTGAAGAGCTCATACTACATAGGTCTACTTGCAAGCTGTCTGGTGAAACGAGGAATCCTAGGCCAGATTTCTTGGTTACCGACATTTCCTTGACCAGATTTGTAACCGCACGATAGAAGGCGAGACGCTGTCCAAACATCTCCACCCCCGCCCGCTCAAAATCAACAAAGAAAAATACACATGTTAAATCAATACCATTGATACGATTTGAATGGGATGCAAATTTTATCTAGAAAAACTACTGATATTCTCTCTCTCACTCACTCATCCTAACTTTCGTTCGTTCTCTCTCTCTCTCTCTCTCTCTCTATCTCTCTCTCCTTTTCTCTCTCTCTCTCTCTTTTTCTCGACTGTAATGTAGCGGGTCCCAGTCTAAATGTGCCCGGTGCCACAGGTCTCGCCCTTCCCCGCTTAGTGAGTTAGTTCTGTCCTGAGACTGAGTGAGACGAGGAACTGGAGTAAGTCCGATCTGAAGTCATCAAGTTCTACTGTGTTACTCTCTACTGGCTGACCCGACCCGACAACAACAAGTTGACTTCATTCCAGGTGCAATAGCTCAATAATAATATACTTAAGTAAAAAAAAAAAAACTGGGCTAAAATTTTGAGCGCGTTAATACAGATATAATATACAATCACTAACTGCTGGAAATGTCAGTACTCCAGGTGTTCGTGTCACAGTGAACAAACAAACATGATATGAGAGGACTCGGGGCCAATGTCAGGGTCCGTACAGAAGTCTGGAAGTCTGGAAAAAGTCTGGAAAACGATTTTTCCATTTAAGTCTTAAAAAAAGTCTGGAAAACGGGGTTTTTTAAACAATCCAGGCAAAAAGTCTGGAAAAAGTCTTGAAATTCATTATTGTCGGCGCTGCGATATAATTTTGAAAATTTTTTTCGCGATGTAGTCATTGCATTTACAGTAAAACCTGTCTTCTGCGGCCCCTCCGACGAGCGACCCGCTCCGATCTACGGACACTTTCAGTGTTCACCGACTGTTTTTGCACTGAAACCGATCTCCGATCACCGTCCCCCTCTGATCGCGACGTGCGGACACCGATCAAAGAGCGGTCTCTCACTGTGACGAGCGACCACGTGTGCCCTATGCATTTCCCGGGTCGGAAAGCCCGAGTCCCAACAATCACCGCTTTACCTACATCAAAGAGCAGAGGGTATGGCACGGTGACTGTGGTGGTGGGGAGATCAAGGTGGGAAGAAGACCATGTCTCGCGTATGCCTACCACAGACGTAATTCTGGTTGCACAATATTACTACGAAGCCCACATTGCCCCCTCATTATTGGC
>JAWQUT010000257.1:516734-534722 GCA_033807755.1 Ellobium chinense | reverse complement strand
TGGGGGTGGGAAGGGGGGTAATGTAAGACAGTGTTATGCCACAGACTGTGTTTACACTATTCTACATGCATTTTAATATTTTATGCTTTAAAATGTATGACTTTGAAGCTAAAATATAAACATAGACTAGATTAGACTAATTTTCAGTTGAATGTGTATGTCACGTGTGTTGTTTTTTTCTCTGTGCGTTAGAATATTCTATAGATCTATAAAAGATGAGCCTGCAAGATGGGCCGCCTGTGCATTAGTTGGATCAAATTTTGCTGCAGTTAAATCGCAACCTGAAGAAAATCTCCGTTCTGCAGACTCGGTACGATGGTGATTTTGGTGTTCGTTATAGACTGTATCTAGCTCAGATGCCGCTTTTGATTTTAGTTCTCTGATCACACCCCTAGAATAAGTTGCAATCTTGTGCATTATGTAATCAATGTCTTATTTTGGCAATTTTGCTACTGAGTTCAGAGTTCATAGACTGCATGTATTGTTCTGTTATGTTTTGGAACCTGGGTAGACGGGCTGGCTGCATGCGATTAACATTTTCTGGTCGATCAAAATGTTGTCGTTGCCAGGTTTTGGACATTTCGCAAACCTCTGGAACCCACGATATACAACCTGAGTGACACCTCTATTTAGACTATGATACTCGTAAACATTATGTGGCTTATCAAAAATGCCGCAGTTGTCAAAATTTTGCTGCCTAGCCTAGATCTAGATCAGACTTGTGATAATAATTAATACCGAAATCTGAACTCCTGATCAAAGAAGTACGAATAAACATCCAGTAAAAAATTGTTGAAAATACATCTTAGTATAAGCAGTCGGGAAATGTGTCAGGAGTCAGGGTCACTGGTGAACACAAGGCTCACACGTGAAAGTTAGGGGACATGATTCAGGTAGTAGGTATTTAAGAATTAAACTGCTGTAAAGTGTGCGTCCCTGTGATGTAATGGTAGCAGATTCAGACTTGCAAACTGAGAGACCTTGGGTTCGATTCTCGGTAGGGACATGAACGTTTCTAGTATAGTTTTTACGGCTTTTCTTCTCAAAATTGATCTTTCATGATAATTTTGTAAAATCCCGAGTGGCACACGATACTTCCCTATGTAACCGGGTGGCAAGGTACAGTATATAGTATAGTATTCATTCTTTATTATTAAAGGGGAGGAATGTGAGCTCAGTCTGATAATTTTATTTTTTTAGATGTTACATATTTATTAACCTAACACACTTTCCGACTACTCACCCTCCCCCCTGCTTATCCATGTCATGTACTCATGACAACTTACAGTTCTCGATGAATATGAGGTCATTCTTATATGATATCTCTACTCCATCGGCATACTGTCCACAACGAACCTGAGGTCATTCTTATATGATTATCTCAGTTCTTAGAATACTACCTCCCACTTTGTCCTATGTCTCTGCCTATGGGTTACAGAACCCGCTACTCTCGTCACTGCATCCTCACAAGGCCCTAATGAGACATCCTGCCGACACTCGCAAAATGTATACCAGTGGAAAGGCAGGGAGGGCGCAGACGAGGCGGGGTGACTTCCTCCACGTGCCAGTGGAGGTAGCAGTAGGCAATCTCACACAGGTCGAACAAAGTGCAGTTCTTGGTGAGGCGAAGAAAGGAGTTGGCTCTCGTTACCACAGTTTGCTGAACCTTCAAACGATATTCACTAGAAAAGGGCGCCGCCCTCTCTGGGGCTATCTATTTTGAAATTTATATGCTTACTACCCCGTCTTCGTCTCGCTGTTCAGCACAGCTAGGGACACCACTCCAGAAATTCCCAGGCAATGGTTCAGACTCAGTCATTTCTCACCGTTCCACGCTCTCCATTGCTTTTTCCTTGCCCTGTCCTCAAGGCAACCGCACGCTCGCTCAACTCGTATCTCTCAGCCGTGGAAAGATCCCCCGTCCTTCCTCGGGGCCCTCTTGACACACTCTGCCGACATTTGCCATATTAATTATGTAGACCGAGTGGCAAGGTATACAGTATAATATTCATTCTTTGTTATTAAAGGGGAGGAATGTGAGCTCAGTCTGATAATTTCATTTTTCAGATGTTACATATTATTTTAATGAGGTGTGTCACCAGGGATTTTACCAAATTACTGTAAACGATCAATTTTGAGAGGATAGGCCGAAAAAACCTAAACTAGAAATTTCTTGTGCCTGCCGGGAATCGAACCAGGGTCTCTCAGCTTGCAAGTCTGAACGCGTTATCACTGCACTACAGAGACGTTAACTTCACAGCAATTTAATTCTTAAATACTTACTGAAGAAGAGAAGAATATACTTTGCCACCTTATTACATTAATGTTGAATTTTGTTTCCAAAGGAGGCATGGTTTTCAATTCAATGTGTAACAAAGTAGGGCTTTTATCACCACCGGTTGAAATGCCAGGCGCCCTGAGCCGTCGTGTAGTTAATTCCACGCCCACCGAATCTGCCAGAAGTCCTCCCCCCCCCCCNNNAAAAAAAAAAAAGAACCCAGGGGTGGGGGGCCCTGAAGTTGCAACTTAGGCATAAATAGACTCCTGGGGCTGGACGGGTGGTAACCTCCGACGAACAGTATTGATGGGGGGCGTGGAGTCGTAGCTTATCCCCGCTTAGGATTACCCTGTGCCGGCAAGCCAATGACTGGGCCTACTTTTGGAGCCTCTGAGTGCAATGAGGTCCTAGCTGGCTACCCCGACTCGCCATTCCACGGGGGGTAGTCTGCGTTCGAGAGACGTGGGATAGAGGGCCACCCGCGTGGCTCTGCCGAAAGCCCCCGTTCCTTCGAAGGGTCCAAGGCTACGAGCGAGCACAATCACAAAGCTGAAATTACAAAGGAATCCATGACGTACTGGAGGCACCACCAGAAGTATCATTACCAATGGTGTGGGGCCTGGGTGCGGTAGTTGTGACTCGATCGATCCATAGGGCAAAGAAAAATAATAAAGATCCCGGACCTGTTTGCTGTTGCAAAAGAGCGGGGTGGCGAGGTGCTCATTGGATGAACACTCACCCTATTCCGTATCCAACGGACAACCCAGGCTGGTGTCCCTTCGGCTCACCCCTGCCTCGGGGGCCTGACCACTCTGCCGCATGGCACTCAACTTGCTTTGGACAGTTGCGAGATACCCTTTGAGAGTCGGCGGTCCTCCCGTCTAGGGCGGTCGGACCATCTGGGGTAGAGCTCCCCCACCAGATAGGAAAGAGTGCGATGGTTCGTACCTCCCCTGCATGAGCCCATCAGATGACTGGCACGGTCGTTGCGCCGTCGGCCATGTATGGCCCTAAGCGTTCGAAACACATGCCTCAACTGTGTCGTTGTCCCTAAATCCCCAACGCCCATGATGGCGAGACGGTAGCTCGTATTCCGACCGCAGATCGGTCAAGCAAGACCCTTCGGCCATCTGCGAGGACCTAGATACGTTGCCCCGAGGGCCAATTGGCCTGTATCTGTGGCATAGAGCCCCTCAACTTTTGCCGATCGTATCCGGTAACATTAACCATGATCGCTGATCATTTCCAGTCGCCACCCTGTGGAGGTAGTTGAGGAGATCTTGGGTCAGGCCTTGCCATCAGCCAGACCCTTTGGTTCAGCCACTGGTCGTAGTCTTCCTCATCTTGCTGATACCGCACTTTGAGAGATTCGTACTATCGACCGCAAAGCGGCGTCACCGAGCCGTTAAATTATCTGCCCTTGTGTAGCCTGACATATGGGCTGTAACTCCTCAGTCTACGAGTTTTCTATGGTAGGAGCCTTTGTGCTAAAAGCAAGTAAATTTCTGTTATTGTCGGTGCGCCAGTTACCGAAGATTTGTACGCATCTTATTATTTTGATATCGGGTCTTGGAATAAAGGTGGTCTTTTCATTATGGGTATTTTCCTAATGAGCTCGGTTTACCGAAGCGACTGATGAAAAATAAATTTTAAAAAGCTGGAGAAAATAAATGGCAGACTGGTTCATGTCCCCTGCAGGGTGTCATCATTTAAAACATAAGTTAGATTATCAGATGAGCTTTGTTTTCAATTTTCAATCTAGAAGCAACTTTCTAAATGAATAAACTTTTTTTTTTCGTTTTCTTAAAGTTGTAGCTATTTGTTCCTCTCAAAATTGATCTTTTATCGCCTACTTTTCCCTTTTAAACAATCCAGCAAGAAATCGAAAGCTATCTTCTGCTCACGGATTCAAAATATTCTGATTTTTGTTTTGTAATTATAATTTAAGACATTAAATTTTAAGTGATTGGGTTTCTGTCAGTTTGGTCCGGTGAGTGCAATCGAAGAACGACCCCCAAAACTATTCCATATCTAGCTCTGAGACAGAAATGGATTCGATAATTGTAATACCCTCGTATATCCAGTACATAGATATGTCGTGGGACATTTCTTGTCTCATGTCGAATCCCATTCGGCCTTTTAAACATATGATTTGGCTCTTTTTCAAAAGCGCTTTGGCTTCGGCTCCAAAAAAAAAAAATCTGGCAATCCTGTCTATGATATTTCTTTGTCAAGAAATTGCGATGTTTCCCAAGTACGATGAAACCGGTCACTCAAGCCCAGCTATATCAGCAATAAAAGCAATTAGCCTACATGTATGTTGCCATTCAGGAAAGAAAAGTTCACTCGTGGGCGCGCTTGATTTTCGTACTTTCAGCCGTCCACGTAACATTCTTTTAGCACGTCAAAGTTCAGTTGCTTTATATTATGTCGTTGTTAGAAATGGACTGGTCAAAGATCATTGGTATAATTATTTTCAACTTGTTGTTTGGAAATTCGAAACGAGTTATGTCATTATGTGTTACGAGCCAGAGTTTAGTCTGGGTTTGTATGTTACCCAGTTTTGAATGTTTGTATCATGTAAGTTCCAATGCTGTTGCTAGATCTCCATTTATTTATGTGAGCGGGCTAGGCCACTCATAGAGTTTGAGGGTAACTTTAAAGAAGCAGGTCACTGTTGCGCACATGGTTGCCACCATGTGCCTATGACTATGTACGAGAATGCCTGAGAGCACTACAGGGTCATTTTGTTATATACACTGTATTATGACTAGTAAATGTATGATCGACGGGTGGGGAATGTGTCCCCCTACCCCCTTATTCCGTTTGCTCCAGTCCAGATGTGTATGAGCCATGTAAGGCCTGCGTAACAGGGCCAGCTGCTACTGTCCCGTGCTCAGTGTTATGCCAGGGTCACGCGCGCTGCTGACCACTGGATGAGCACATTAAATTTGAACGGGGGCAATCAGGCGCANACTTGTGCAGTAATCATTGAAAACAGACAGACAGGTTCTATTCAACAAAATATCAGGTTTTAGTTTTACAGGTACTAAAATAAGTGATCTTTTAAAAGGGACCAAGTCCTGTAAAGATGGGCGAACCAGATGCAAGTAGTCGCCCTCTTTATATTCAAAATAAATTTAAATATCTGCTTTCTGAGATAAACATACCATGACTGTCAATTATTTTCTTAAATTAAGAGTATTCCAAGCCTCAAAAATTAATTAACATCCTCACAAGAAGAAGAGTCTATAGTTAAACTCCGACTCGATACCAACCTTTAACGTCGGAGGAAGTGACCGATACGGTGCATGCGCGAGGACTAATCGCGTTTTGGAAAGCCAGAGACCTTGGACTTAATCCCTTTAGAAAAAACGGCAATACATTACAAGCTTGGTTAATGTGGTCTAAGCTTGTTTTGAAGCATCAGCAAATCACAGGATGAAAAGAGAGTAGGAATGCCTTGATGTGAAACACTTAGCTAAATTTTCAACGAAGGTGGACTTAGTGACTTTTGGAAAAACGCTCTTCAATTATGGAATTACCAGGTCATGTGACCAGATTTCTCAGAGTAAAACAAAATGGCCGCCCTTAGTGATAAGATGGGTTGTCCAGGTCTCAAAACAGTGATTGTGGACAGAGGAGATTACATTTACTTTGTTAACTAACCAGAAAAACTAGCATAAAATATTTATGGTTGCGCGATGTCCTAAAGCCAGTAATATGTAGCTCCCTGTATGGACCTATGGTAGGCTATGGCTTTATTTTTATGCCGGCGCACCAGATCACCTTATCAAAAACCACATTTTATAATTTTGTGGAAAAATACATCATCCCATTAATAATTTGTCAGCTTGGTTTCCAATGGGTTCCTTTATATCCTGGTGGCCTGCGCGTGCTAAAGGACATCCTGGTGGCCTGCGCGTGCTAAAGGACGGACAAACTTAAATGGAGTCCAGCCAACATTCGTCATTCATCATTTCGTCTAGAAGAACAAGCAAAACTGCATGGATTTTAGTGGATAAAATCGACAAAATACTTTGTTTTATTTATTATCAATTATTGCAAGATTTTTCCTTCGGTTTCACACAGTAAAAAATTTGTAAAAATTATTTGACTCATAGCTAGATCGATACAGCAAATGTTAAATTTCTGTGCGTACTCTCGCCCAACGCGTTGCTGTCTCTCTCGCATTGTTTTTATACTGAATTCTATCTTCAACCACGTAGAATGTGAGGAGGAAGTGGCTGGGGAGGGGGAGGGGAGAGGGAAGTCTCTGTTATGTCTGTTATGTCATTCGCTTGGCCTTGACCTGTGACCTTGTACCAGGGTACTGACCTGAATGAACTGGGATACCTGGCTAGTTGTCCACTGATTCCTGGAGACAGGTATTCCAATATTAAAACAGTAGTTCTAACGGCTCTAGTTAGAGGCGAGACATACAGGTTTTGAGATGCTGAGTGTCATATTGAAACTCATCAGACAAGAGCAGGTGGACATATAGGAGGTCGCAGAGCACCATCTAGCGTGGGAACAATACCTGAAGTTTTTATGGTATAAATCGCTGTGAGAGTAGATATTACTTCACTCATTCTTTAAAGGAATCAAGTTACTTCGGGGCCATCTTTACATGAAATGTGCTCAACTGAACTCTCTCTTCGAGCAAGAATCATTTCATATTGTCAGAATCGTATCGTTGACCAAAAAGAGCTCAGCAGTCAAGGGAAACAGACAAATGAGATGTATACGAAATTATACAGGCCAAAGAGCACATAGACAAGTATAAACAGTTGTTATCAAATAAATATCCTGCCCTTTTTGGGGGGACAAGTGCTGCCCTTAAAGCCGGCAGTTATTCACAAACTCTAACTAACAAAAGACGGCTATCTCCTGGGACAAGACCGCTCTTGTGTGGATGCAGTTCATTTAGTCATTTGTTTAGCCACAAGATCGGTCCTATTCCCTGATTATCCCCAAAAGACTTCTTTCGATCACAAAATGAAGTAATGACGTAACACTCAGTACTGAAGTTTTCCGCATGTGGATAACGGTAAATGCCTTTCTCATTTTATGACCTCACATGGAACATTCGGCAGGTCAGGAATGGCAGCGCCCTCAGTGTAAAAATCCCGACGGTCAAGCGATATTTTCTCGGAAGCGTCCGGCGAACGGAAAGTGTTTGCGATTTAAGAAAATTAACGTGGATTGTTGCAAAGCAGATAACAACTTGTCTCTTCAATGGAACAAGACCTCAAGATCTTACACCCCATATTATTGAAAAACCTGCATACTCGTTGTAAAAGCCTGGTCCCAGCCAAATCCCTCACTGTCTACTACACATTTTACTCACAATCTCGAAAATTCCACACATTCAGTATTAAGGACCAGTAATTTGGACTCCTGGTTCGTGAGGTCTTACTGTAATATCTTAAGCTCGTTTCGATTTATTTGTTTCTATCTCTTATGGTTATTCTTGACTCTGGATGGGATTCATTGTGCGATTTCTGGTGTGTTCGTTCATTCCCTTCTATTCACTTCTGTAATACTGTAATACTGTATGCACGAAGTACAGTGCATGCTGCAAGATACCGGGTGACCAGTATATTTTGGCCCTTAGATTACCCTGCATGAAAAGACTCCAGCAGCGAGACCGCAGATTGGGCAGCAGAAACATGTAGCTAACACCACGGCACGCCAGTGAGCAGAGTCAGGGCTGTCTGTCTCAATCACATCTGTGGCATCATCACATAAATGGTTCTGTAAATGACGGAATGAAGGAAGAAGTGGGTGACGCATTGACTTATAGAAGACGTTGTTTTCTTCTGTTACCTCGAGAGCTGCAGCACAGATTTCATTACAAATCATAAACAATAATCAAATAAGTCAATAAGTTTATGATATTTTTCCCCTGAAAACGTCGATAAGAGGGAAAAAAAAACAACAACATAAAAACCTACCATACTATAAATGTTAACATATTTTGGCATATGTCACAGAAATGAAGTCTGGAGAAAAGACGGTAGTGTTTACAGCTATTTTTAGTAAAAAAAACGCACAACTCCTCTTAGAATTTTAAATGGGTTATGTTGTTCTATTTTCGAGCTCGCACAAGAATTCCAATTCCAATCCAGAATCGCCTTAAAATTCAGAGCAAAATGATGTCAAAATGTGCATTTTTCTTACATTTTCGAGTACCACCGTATATAATGCCCACAGAGATGAAAAGTATTCGAATTAAAATGGATCCATGGATATGACAGATATTCATACTGAGGTATTAAATGATATCAAAGTTGCACTACAATTCAAATTACTGCTTAGTTTGTTTCATCTGATACTGATAGAGACTATGGAGAATCAGGTGAAATATCGTCCGCAGTTCGGTGTCAAAAGAGCCTGAACGTTCACAAACGATTTCATCACAAGTCCATGAACATCAGTTTCAGTTTCAGTTTAGTTTATTACAGGCACTAGGCCAAACGCATTTACTTTACATAGTACATTGCACAATTATGAGACATCACTACACCGTGGTAAACAAGACGTTTTGAAGATACGCCAGCCTTTCCCTCTGACACTGGTTCGGGAAGCAGACACTCCTATCCCCTCTCCATAATTGTCTTAAGGAATGAGAAAGCGGAGGCTGCGACCTGTCATATTTACATAATGTCAAAGCTTTTAAGGCCAGAGAGAATTTGCCTTTAGGAGCTGTGTTGAAATGAGGGGAGGAAAATGGAAGTAGAGGAGGGATTTATTTTGTCACTCACCACATCTTCTTGGCTGAGTAAACAGTCATTCTCAACGTCGCACGTGTCCGATGGCCTTGACCCTGGCAAACAGTATTGTGCAGAGACATCAGCCCCCTGGCCAGCATCGACAGACCTGCTGTTAGCGTCATGACCAAAGGATACCCCAGTGAATGCTCGTCTGCTCCATCTCTTTGTCGGATTCCTCTGGCATGGGAAAGTCCCATACTGGCACTGACGTCCTTCAGGTGAGCTCGGAGCTTCTTCCGAATTATGTATAAACTGTCCCCTGCTGGAAGTAGTTACATGGCCGGACTGATGATACTCTGTAGACAAACCAGACGTGTGGCTGAATGGAGAATCCCTGGGTGGACAGGACACATAATTTGAGTCACACACTGGTTGAACAGACGATCTCCGAAAGTCACGTGACGAACCTGCTGATCTTGGGTTGTCCTCCATTGTTCGGAAGACGGATGAACTATCATCCCTGACATAAAGGTCAGATAATGACCTTGGCTCTGATTTCTCCACATGAAGGCTGGAAGATCCGGGGTATGGCTTGTGTTCCATCAGATTCTGTCGCTGGTGCGAAGATTCCACTCGCTGAACAGGACAAGTATCGCCATGCCTTGCATCAAGGTTCTGTGATAGCTCAGTGGCATTCTGCGATTTGATGTACAGATGAAGGAGATCGCATTAGGGGCGAATGTAATCAATATTAACTACCACCCGGCTATTCGAAACACATTGCAGAATAATTTGCAATGGCATATGAATGTAGATGTTTGTAGTTTGCAAGTATAGACTATCAATTAAAAATTACGTTACACATGTCACCACCATTAGCATCATCATCATCATCATCATCATCATCATCATCACCATTATCATCACACTCTTCACTTGATTATATTCATGTAGATAAGGATCGTCATTATCGTTTCATACAGCCACCTGTACCATGACTACCATCCACCAACACACTTACATACACACAAGTGAACAGGGTTATTCTGGCCGGGTGACTATTCCAGAGCCAAGACTTCTTTCTTTCCTGATCAGAGTGTTCTCCGGACGGAATATCATCTCTCCAAGCTAGTACAGTCGCTTGGTTAGAATAACCCGTTTCAAATCGGGAGTTGGGGCGTTACTAGAGATGGTCGGTAATGACCAAAGTGAACTCACAATCAGTATGTAGCGAGGTTCCTCGGTAGACGCCATTCTACTTGCAGTGTCACTGTCCGTCATTAGAATGTTAACCCAAGTGAAAATGCTAGGCAGCAAACCTGTGGGTTACAGAAGTGTTCGATGTGAGCTTATCACTTGCCAGTAGCGACATCAGGCCGAACCAGGTGGAGAAGAGAACTCCAGACAATTGAGCCAAGGCACTGAAGAGAGAAGTCTGAGAGGTCAACATGGCTGAATGCATTTAATTTGGTTAACTTTTGCCCGTCATGAACCGAGCTCGTCATGCCTTGTGTGAATCTACCTTTCAGTGAATTTGCTCAAATAGTTAATTCATTGGATAATGGGTAACTTTTCTCAGATGCAGAGAGCGGTGGATTTCGAATCCGGCACCTGCCGAACTGGCTGATTTGTCGTATTTCTGTTACGTGGCTTTGTAAAACTGAGCTTAATGATATCACAAAGTAATTCCAAGCACTTTCAAATTTATATCAGCCAAGCTGAAATATGGACAACGTCATGCAAATTAATAAAGACGAAGAACAGTTGGCAACATATAGTCCTTGAGCAAAACAGTTGTCATAGCGCTCTCAGCACGAGCCACCTGTCCTATGTATGACTCTTACCACATTTGTAAAAGATAGGTCTGCCTTTTTGCGATACATGTAGGGTGCGACATTTCGCAAGGTAAGGCTAAAAGTACATTTGAGATTCTGGTTCTTGGCACCTATTAGAAGGCCATTATCACTTATTTCGTACAGCCCAATTAATCCGCTCACATATAAAATCCCCATTTTTGCGGAGGGCTGCCAGCCAGTGTAGAAATACTGTATGTAAAATGATCTATGATCGAACTAAAGCATCCAATTTTAAAGTTTCAGTTACAATTTGAGCCTTCTAGAGAAAAAAAATGTGGTAGGCCTATGTATTGGTATGCGGCCACAACCAGCCGAATGGAAAATTGGGGACCAAATCAGAATTGGAAGTGACATTTGTTAAAAAAGACTTGTGAACAAATCTGGGCGTTGACCTTCCNCCCCCCCCCCCTTTTTTTTCTTCTTTTTAAAAGATCGGATAAAAGAAGTATTTTAACTTCCATGAGAGAAATATCCCGAAATCACAATGGTATTTGTAGAATAGTACAAAATGTTAATATCTAATACGGCCGAGAGAAGAAAAAAAACAATATGTTTCAGCAACCTTCACCTGAAAGTTTAAAGGGAGTTAATTTTAGTGAAAGAGTCCATTTATTTGGCATGCCTTTGACATCAGGTGAGTATCGATTATTCATAGACTCCTAGGTGGCTGACTCCTTGCCCTTTACTAATCTCATAGGTCCCTAACTTCCAACGACTAGGGTGAGGTCCTGAGTTCTTTCCTAGTTTTAGTCAAACAAACTGTCCCCGGTGCCAGTGCGGGAAGGTCAGCTTGAAATAATAAACAAACAGACCAACAAATAAACAGACTTATTTGTATCTGTGCATGAACTAGATTAAATGAGCGATTGAAATATTAGTTTGTGAACACAAACTACAAAACTCGGGTCCAGGGGCGTAGCGTAATGGTAGTCAAATAGTCATTGACTACCGTTTAGAAAAAAAAACGCCTCATAAAATGTTTACAAAAACAAACTATCAAAAAATATTGAAATAAATGCCAGTGCTCATAGCCCATTATTAATTCGCCACCTTGTAAAATACTGAGCCTCAAACACCTCCAAAAAGCAGAAAAAAACGCTGCACAAATCGCTTGAAATGTTTATCACAACAATGGTATTTGCACCCTGACTGAGCCCCAAGCGCAGCTCAGTTTAGCTAGCCAAGTAGTCATTTTGGATTTTGTCTACATAGGTTAACTCGCCAGCAGCTCCTCTTCAACTATATTATGCGACAAAATCAGCACTTTAACCCAGACTGAGCCTCAACAACATCCACGGGCAGTGTTAGAATTTCCATGCCTGTAGGCAAAATTCTAAATGCCTACGGAAGAGAAAGGAGGCCGTAAAGAAAGAAGTTAGATGAATGACTTCCCTTATTTTCATTCACCGACTTGGAATTGGGTCGAGTGGATTAGCTACTGCCTGTGTGTTTTCTTGTTTCGGTGCTCGTAGGCTGGACTAGATAGATCTAGGTCTAAAGTCTAGATCTATAACCTGAAACTGTATCATTATTGGCAAGATGGATTTAATGAAACTGCTAGTCTGTACTTGGCTGTTTGCCTGCGACTTGCGACGATTAAATGACACTCTCAATTATGAGGTAAGCGGTAAGCCAGATAGCTAAATTTTTTTTAAAAATGTCCAATGTTCGTTGCTGCGGAAGAAAGTTGATGAAAGAATTATCCTATTTCTTCGACACCGTCCTTAATTATTTTCCCCACATGCCCTCCTTATCTGTAGTAAGGGGTAAACAATAGGTCAAAACTGTTGCTGGTACCGTACCATTGTTGTTATTGTTGCCGTTGTTATTGCTTGATATTACCTTGTTATGCAGCATTCCTGGTTTAGATGGTAAAGCAAATCTTTGCTATATTATTATAATACTACTTTGTATCATGCATGATACCGGGTCTCTGCTTAATGTGTATGTAGAGTGACGTTGAGGTAAAAAAACAACCATTCGCTTAGCACTATGCAAGTTTGAGTTTGCCTACCTGGTTTCGACCCCCGCGCTACGCCCCTGCTCGGGTCAATAATCTAAACTCAAGCCGGAAAATGTCACCATTTACAACAGGGATACTCAGTTGCACGCCCCGAAAGGGGAAGGAGAGAAGGAGGGAGGATTGGAGAATCAAATGTGACTTGTTCGCGAAGTCATTACATTATTATAGTGTATAGTGTTTCAGTCTATATCGTTCAGCATCATGTATCATTATGAAACCTGCGCCTTCATTTTAAGTTGCGACCGCCTAATTGAACTGTTGAACTGTCAGAGTAAATAACAGCAGAGTATCAAAATAGATCCTTTGGACAAATTGTGGACAAATAATTGTTTAACATGAAACTGCACCGCAACAGAACTGAAATGCTTCCGTGAATTCGTTAACTTTTTTTTTTTCAAAGGTCCAAGTGGTTCATGTTGTGCAAGCAGCTGATCTGCAAACGAAAGCCAAAATTCGGACTCTCCTTTCATCTAAATTGAAACTGTGAAAAAAAGTCTAAATGAAGGATCCCAACTGAAACTAGAATATTTAGGATTACTTTTAGCACAGTGGTGGCTTCAGACCTACGGAGTTGTAATGGCCAGTTGAGAACATTCATGTGGTTTGAGGGGAAAATTTTATCTAAATGCCTCAAAGAGATTATTATTTCCAAGTAAACCTCCGAAAGTTTAAGTTATGGTCTCTACAGAATGATCAAAACATAAAACTGGTCCGTCCTATGTGGAAAGTCTGAGCAGCCCTGGCACACGGACAGGCTTCGAGCCTGGGCCTTTTTACATGAAAATCCTAACCTCATTTGACTGATATGTTGATCATTTCTAAACTTCGGTCCACTCTGCTTTAAAGCAACTGCCATTTACTGGCACATGAGTTTTCAGTATGACTTTTTTTTCTTTATAAAAGTCAATGTTTAATACGTAGAAAGTCTTTCTAACCGTCCCTTTTTTTTTTCTTGCTCCTAATGAGCTACGATAAAACGAACTCAGTGCAAGATCTGTCTCTGACCTAATACATTGAAATTTAGAGCTTCACAACCAAAGGAGGTCTCGAAACATCTGGGACATTACTTGTTTTTCTCTTTTTTTTTTTCTTGCTTGATTTCTTCTAATACATGTATTCTAAGATTTCTTTACATAATCAATTTTAACGAACTTTTAAAAAACATAAATCATTATAATATGGTTGAAGAAGAATGGTGTCCGTGGGAATCTGGCACTGACAGCATCCTGCAAGCAAAGTTTCAACACAGGAAGACAAGCAAACGATATGATATCCAGCACGATACTGGTCACTGATGTTATATGTGTAATGTGTAAATTTCATCCTAAGAACATTGTCACTAATTAATTAAAAGGCGCCAAATTCATTTTCAACTTCTGGTACGCGTCCCCGTCACACCTTCTTGTGTAATTTTTGAACTGAACTATTCTCATAGAATCTATTTTTTCACTGCTAACACTCGCTGATCTGACCAGATATCCAGCCGAAAAAAGATGAAAAGAGATGTTAAGTAAAGACTAAAGGCCATTCGTAGAACTAGTGGCTAGGGTGCTAAAATCACTTTTTATTGACTGATTCTCTTATAACTTCGCATGTGCCATCAATATGGAATGAAACTTTTATTGGTGTAATTTTTTGCATAAATTATGCAAATTAGGCATTCAAGACGGCTACCGGAATACTTAAAACACCAACGAATTTTCATGCAGGCCTGTGACCTCAAATATTGATCAATTACTTTGAAATTTCACAGACATTTTACTTTTATGTTGCAGCAGGGCCCCTAGAAGAATTATTAGTATATTCCTAAAAATAAACTTTTTACAAATATTTGAAATTTGACTTTGCCCACGGTGAAAAAAATTCAACCTCATTAAATATGCATGGAGGCTTAATTCTTGAAGTATGGGAGGGAATTTGTTTAAGTACCAACCCTGCATAATTATATACAGAATGCACAAGCCAACTTTCTAAAGAATTGCTCCAGCAGTTTTTGAGAAATCCTGCATGAGAGTAAGCCAACTCTTCGCAAAAATCACTTTTGAGAAAAACAACCAAAACGTAAATTTTTTACCTTGCACATGTCATAAATTAGGTGCACTTATTAGCTAATTACTCATAAATCTAAGTGATATTTCATAAACTGTTGGTGGAATTAGTTAAAGAAATGGTTATACTTAGAAAAAATGAAATAATCACAAATTCATCATTTTAAAGGTTTTGATCCAAATTCTGCCACTAGTTCTACCTTAAATTCGAGCGAAAAACTTCTTGTTATAGCTGACCCCGTCGTGAAGACACCGCTTAGAACAGCACCTCAGATATTCAGATATAAGCTGAGCACATTAAAGAATTAGCTGTTGTTTTTTCAGGCCTTTTGTTACTCATCAGTAGTTGGAGATAAGCAAGAGAAGAAATCTTTGTCTAACTCTTCAAGGCACTGGGGTCTTTTTAAGGTGAACAGACTTAACCACCCCTGCATACTCGCCGGAACTTAAAAATACGCAAGGGAACTAATCGTTGCGAGATCCTCAGTGCACTTTGACGTCACAAGGCAAACAGAATTACACAACTCCTGCTTACACTTCGGAAGTTCGAGTTAGCTCTTCTCGTGTGAACAAAATTCTTCACCAGGATAGACTAACTCTTCTAATCTAATCCACCAACTCACTTATCAAACTTGTTCTTGTAATGACTGCTGCTGAGGCGATATGATGTCGATAATGAAAGTGAGTCTTCACAGTTTGTAACCAAGTAGACGAACACTAAATGAAACCCAGCTACCATAACTAAGAAACCTGGCAGAAATGGCAGATTTTCATTCTACGGCAGACCAGTAACAAGGGAAATGAAGAGGATAATTTTCTTATCAAGAATAGAAGAAAAGCTAGGGCAGAATAAATCCATGGGCGGAGAAAAGGATAAAGTAGTGGCCTATGTTTGACTACTGAGGCCGAGGCTTGACCCTGGAAATCTTTCTGACGTTATGTAGGCTCAGATGTTTGATAGTCCTCTCAACCACCACAGCATTCTTCACGAACGATGGAAAGTTGTGTGTACTGCCCCTGGCTTGACTCAAAACTCTTAATTCCCCTCCCCACCCCCCTTTCCTCCCTTGCGAACCGATGATGACCCCACTTAGCCAAAAATATTGTGTCACCTATGTTTTCGACCTCTGTCCTCTCCACAGCTGTACGATTGGCTTAGATTCTGTTTATCTCGCTTCGCCTGATCGGAATTATCTCTAATCACACTGCTTCTACATAGAAGAGAACACTGGGGGTTTTTTTCTACATAATTCATAAAATTTTTAATGTATACTAATCAGAACTCCTCCTAACTGCAATTTTTCCAAGTTCCCGAAGAGGTACGATTACGCAGAGCTGCCTGCACGATATGTGATGTGGTTAAGACGTTTCATATCCTCTCTCCTCCCACTCTCCCTCTTACCCCCACTTCTCTTCAGTCATTCGTCCTGTCACGTGAAAACCACTATAATGTATCGTATCCTAATTGGGCAGTCGAGGTTTCCGTGGAAATGGATGCCTCTGTCACATCAGATTTGGCAGGGTCACTACATCCAAGAGGAGACTAAAGTGCGTTCACAAAAAGATCAGCAAGGTTTTGGTAAAATTTAAAAAAAAAATTATTTTCCCACTGAATGGATTGTTTCCAAAAAATTGCACGGGATCTTAAACCAATTTGCCTTTAACAGAATTTTTTTTTCACATCGTCTCTAGACTATGTCTGTGGCAAAAAAAAATTCTTCATAAACAATTTGAAATAAACGATAATAAGTTTCTCGAACATCCATAGTTGTACAGTATGAAACTTAAAAATGTAAACGTTTAAGAAAACGTATTGATAGAAACTGCTTAAACGCAACGAATACAAAAATCATTTTGAAGAATGGCTTTACAAGCATTCACTTAAAGGCAACAAAGGAATGCAGAGCAGAAAATAACTGGGTAAAAACTGAACCGACTTATCTAGAAGTAATCAGGAAGTCAATACCATTTTGTCATTGGAACATAAGAGCATTTAAAAAGTGTGTTCAACAGAGCCGACAGTGTGACGCACTGCCCTTGAAAACAACTAGATCTAGACTAGGCTGCACAAAATGGAGGAATCTACTAGTGTACAGTAACACAAGGGATGCATTTTTGGTTGCTGTGTGCAAGTCACTGCGAGGAAGTGTGCGCATCTACTAAACGTTTGCTAGATAGAAATGTGACGTCTTTTGCAAAGACCGTTCGTGAGAAGTGGGCAAAATGGTGACAGCCATCTTAGGTTTCAAATGTGTTGGTGGAACTTTTGATCAACGATCTCTTGTCGGAGGAAGATGTGGCAGGAATCAAGAGTGGTGTGCTTGCTAAAGAAGGAGGTCAAGATATAAGTATAGCAAAGACCATTCGCTTGTTCACCAAAACCTCACGATTCTCAAGTTCTTTCACGAAGTTCTTTTTTACATTAGCACTTAGCAGTGTCTCTGGCAAGGGTGGAAGTGTTTCATTCCAGTCGATGAGATGTTGAGTAAACAAAAATCTTGAGCGAGAATCGTTGGCGGTCATGGGTATCAATTTTTATTTTTTTTTGAGTTTCTAGATCTAGTTTTTGAATTTGTTTTCCTATGTTGTTGGTTTTACCTTTATCGAGAATGATGACGCCAATAACCAACGGACAAGAAGACGATGATTTGGTATTTCCCTTTTACGCCATGTTGCTGTATGACTACTATATGTCTGATCAAGTGGTAAATGCGACTTTTTTACTAAATATTATATAGAAGGAACACGAGGCAGGGGTAGGCTGCGGGAGACATGGAAACGATGCACGGAAAGGGTCATGCGAGAGATGAAGCTCATTTGGAACAAGCTTGGAAAGATGGCCCAAGACAGGGAAAGATGGAATTCGCTTGTACGTGGCCTATACCCTGCTGGGGGTGAAAGGCATTGATGATGATGTGAGTTTGTTTCAGGTAAGCCTACTGTGTTTCTTCTGAAGGAAAATTTGAGTAATGTGTAAACTGTAGTGTTGTAGTTGTGAATGTCATTGTACTTGCAGCGGTTATTGAAAAGGTTGCAGAATGAGATGAGCAGCATGGTTGTAAGTTGA
>JAWQUT010000257.1:462983-495287 GCA_033807755.1 Ellobium chinense | reverse complement strand
GGGGGGGGAGACTTTTAGTCTTTCGGTTCAAAATTATTTTCCATATCACAGAAAGGAGAAAAGAAAATCACAGCATCACAAAATCCAGTTCCAATAAACTTCTGTAAATACACCCGGTCTTGAGACCAAGTCACTGTGGTCACTCAAAAGTTTTGTTATTCAGCATTGTACTGTATTTGGAAACAAAGCATTTGGGACTGTTGAATGGGAATGTGCTGAGCGGTGGATTGGGACTGTTGATTGTTGAATGGGAATGTGCTGAGCGGTGGATTGAATTGGGACTGTTGATTGTTGAATGGGAATGTGCTGAGCGGTGGATTGGGACGGTTGAATCATAATGGGAATGTGGCGGTGGGTTGGGAATGTGCTGAGCGGTGGATTGGGACTGTTGAATGGGAATGTGCTGAGCGGTGGATTGTGTAAAGCAATGTTTATGTCCACAGAGTTCCACTTTAATTTCTTCCTGCTCTTGATATGAGAAGCTAACATTTCCTCTTACCACCATTAATGCCAACACCAGCTGCGTTTACATCTGTACTGTATATGAGAATGACTTTGATTTTTACACACAACAATATTTGATTTAAGGTCCTCGGTTTTCTCAGGCTTTGTGCCAAGTTTCAGTGAATTTGGTGGATCAACTACTGAGGAGATGTCGCATTTCAAAGTGGGGCATGAGTTTCTGAAGGAACCATAGTTTCACTGCACAGCAGATGTCACCACATGGAACAGTTCATCTGCATAAACTCCTTACAATACATTACAAAAGAAAAAGCGCAAACTCCGTGGATGACTTGATTTGTTCGTCTGTTTTATCTTTGGCAAGAAATTCTAAAATGGTGAGGAAGAGGCCATAGGAGATATTGTTGGTGCCATTTAAGCCACAGTGGCCCGAAAAGGCCATCTGTGTCTTGAACCTAGGGAATGCTGTTAAAATTAAACAGAAGTACTTTTTCACCCCATCACTTTCTGCTCATGAAGCGCACTGCAATAAGACCGCAATACGCTGAGCTAGTACTGTGCAAGTTGTGTGGTGTGCAAGCTGTATGGTGTGCAAGTTGTATGGTGTGCAAATTGTGTTAAAGTGCATTGTGTTGCAGTGAGGTTGTCACTCGCTGGACAATAAGTTGTAGTCTGTCACTGCCAAAAGGTTTGAAGTTATGCAATTAGGTACGACAAAAAAAAACTGTGAGGAAAAGTTCTTTGGCCCAAGTTTTCCAGAGAGAGCAATGATGGTAGCGGTCTTCAAGAGGAGATCTCTGCCCTTTTTCTTACCCTACAAAACATGGCGTTTTAGTGAAAACAGCTTACACTGTGAACGGACAGGTCAGTAAATACTCCTGTAGTATCTACAGCTCCATGGAAATTACCATGCTGGCAGGGGAATATACAGTATGAAGACATGGGGAAACATAATGTGATGATGTTAAATGATGTCTGATGGCACTTGTTGAAACATGGCAGATATGTGTAAAATATGTAAACACTTGTAGTTAAAACTAGGAAACATGCCCGGCCACAAAACAGAGTCATGCACAACTTTGACAAACAAATGAAAACTAAATATAAAGCTCAGTAACAAAACACAGTTTAATATCGACAAAGCATGAATCACCAAAAAAATAAAAAAAAAAAACTGCCAGAATGTAGCCAAAGGACATTGAAGTTAAACAAGTTAGGCATGAGATGCAGCGGTTAGAACCTAAATGATCTATCTCAAAGTCTTCAATTTTTAAACACAGTATAAGGAATCTAGCAAGTAGGAAAGGGAAATGTTGCCTTGAATAGAAGTTAGAAAAATGTTTGCTCATAAACTGTTTCATAACAGTCCAGTGACCATCCTGTCTTAAAAATTCAATAGTTCTCCATCAAGTGGTTACTGCTACTGTTCACACTTTGTGTGAGTTCACTCTTTAATGTCTTCATCCTTTGTGTATGAATACCAGTCCACATAAAGGAGTCTTATGTCTCTGGCGCAAGGTCAGCAACTCTCCACCAGTATGAACTGATAGGTCATTACTTTGTTTTTATAATGTACAATGCAAGTACAAGTACAAGTCCAAGTATATGTAACCTACAGCTGATACACTGTAAGAAGAAAAGAAAAAAAAAATCTTGCTCTGCATCAGTCAGTGGAAATTTCAAGTCTCTGCTGCCCAAGTTACAACAGGTAGGAAATGTGTGATTGAGCTCACAGATACTGTGTATGAGTGTCGCCATATGGTAGCAAATACACTGACAAATGGATGGACTCTGTTACAGCAGAAAACTGGTTCATCACTATCCAACTTTTAGATATTGAACATACAGCAAACGTGGGATGGCAACAATTTTCTCATACACAGTGTCAAAACCATTCTATAGAATGAGCACTTGTAATTGAGACTAAATGCATTTTACAATACAGGAACAGATTTGAAGCCTGGCCAAAGCCAGCAACTTTGATTCCTACAACCCTCAGGTCCAAAGTCCCATGTTTTCAATACTGTATACTGTACTGTATATCCTATTTACAAAGTCAGATTTATCAACTGGTCACCAGTAAGTCAAAATCAAGTCCTGCTCTATCTAATCCACCTACGACTACCTGGCTAGAAGGAAATACAGTAGAACGTTGATATAAAATAGACAGCCTTGGTGCATAGAAAAAGTATTCTTTTTACTAGGATACACTTAATATAGAGGTCCACCTCAATAATGACTGATAGAAAAATAATGAATCCAGGTATGTGCAAGTTTATATTTCATGATGAAGTTTACTTATCAAATAAATATTTAATATCCAGGTTTCACTGTCTCTGCTGTGAAGAATCTGTACTGGTATAACTATCCTCGAAAAAAAACAAAAACGAGATTCATGGCACTGGCTCTGAAGTAGAGAATTCATCAATAAAAACCATCTTCAACTTCTCGTCTGGCCCCTGTGTAAACTGTTCTTCATATTTCATAGAAACTAAGGTATGACTGGCAATACACCATATCCACCAAGACTAGAAAACTATACTCTCTCATCATGTGGTTAGACTCATCTTATTCTCCCGAACGGAATCTCCATCAGAATTCCCCTTCCCTCTCCAACCAAAATCTGGAGACAAAATGATTGAAGACAAACGTGCTGTGATTTCCGTGGATACAAATCTGGCCTCCTTCTGCTTTTAGTTTCCACAACTGATGGAGCACCAAATGGTTGTACTATGACTGTGAGAACAATCTCACCTAAGCACTAAATCTCTCAGGACCAAATTTAGCAACAATTGTAACAAGGAAATCACTAGACACCATGCATGCCATTCACATGTCTCAATATCCAAAGTCATTGTTTGTCAGAGATAACAGTGACTGTAACAGACTGTAACATTCTGACTCTTCTTTATAATAACAACTTCATACAGATTATGTGTTGTGGTAAACATGACGCAGATACCTCCTTTGGGTACAAAAAAAGAAAGAATACCGCATGACAAGCTTGCTCACCCATCAGACAGAAGTACTTATAATACAATGGTGAGGCCACATCAATCAGGACCTATAATGTGTACATTTCAATCAGAATTGTTGGGCTCAAGCTCAAACAGCTGATAAATTTCACCATGAAATTTCTGAAGACCCATGACAGTACAAGATCATGAACAAGAGTCCCAGTCACATCATAGTTGAGAAAATACTTGAAAATATTTTCAATCAATGACATGTAACCATAGTTATTTTATAAACTTTATGTATCTACCTTGCACACGATCAAAACCCACTGTGAGTCACAAAGTGGTAGCTGGATAGGATCAAGCCTACAGATACTGCAATACATGCCTACAATGAAACAGTCTTTAGTATTCTGTGAATTCATAACATATGTAGTGGAGTGTACTTTGTAAACAGTTTATTTTCTGTATGTAAGCTTAAGCAAACTTATTATGATAACCCTTTGTACCAACAAGAAACTGTTCTGAAACATTCTGTAGGTCAACGCTTTGGTTGGTTAGATCAATCCTGAATATATTATGAATTATGTGTAATACAAAACAGTTTGCAGCATCTTGTGAACTGCATATTAAGTAAGTCCAGGTACAGAGTGCTCAAAACGTTCACTTCGCAGAATAACTTCATCTCATGTCATGTTCAATAAATGTTTGAAATTAATGTCGCGGTGCGCCAGCAATTTTGTTGCTGAGATTGTCTACAATGACTAATGTGATCAGTATAAATACAGCATGCTGAGAGCAATGTTCATGAAGAAGTCTGCAGAAAGCATATGTGGCTTGAAGCATGCATGAATAAATACGAGTAACTATGTACAATTTTATGCATGGAACTGATAATATTCACTTAAATATGCAAAATTTAGCCCAAAATTATGTTGAAGTAGAACAATCTGCTTTAAATAACACAACATAACAATCACATTCAAGAATGAAGAAATGCAATAGAATTCAGAACCAACTGATAAACTATTTCATTATTTGTAAAAATTACACTCATTTACATCAAATGGACAGTCCAGAGCCCAGCCTGAGTGACTGTCATTTGCTTGAGCTAGATACGTATTATGAAACATTTTATTCAAAAAAGCAAACACCAAGTTTCTAAAGCTCTAGACTAAATGTGTAGAGTGAGAGCAAGACCAGTGTAAGTCTATAGAGACCAATGTTGAGTAATATACAATCTAGTGACTGTCGTTCTTTGTCATGTGGAGACTGAATGGATAAATTAACTCTAAATGAAAAATGGACAAACTGTAAAGCTGCTGAAATCAGCCACTGGTGAAAATGGAAAATACTTTAAAAGGTTTACATTACACGTCTTTATCAGCTAGGAAACATGTCAGTAGATCTAATATTTATTCCTGTAAGTAGCCAGTGTTACACACTGAAATGTCCATTTTCCAAGAGATGTACATTGGCTTTCTTCAATCTGTGCATATTAAAGACAGGTAAGCTCAGTGCAGTCTGAAAGACTTTTTGTTCCACCAATGACAGCTACAAGACTCAGCTCATTCTCAGATCAACTCGTCACCTTCCACACGAAAGGGCGTATCACTGTTTTTCACGTTTTTAAGGAGAGCGATTTACGTCTGATTCAATCATATTGATAGTTAGCTTAAGCCCTTAGGAATTTTATGCTATATCTTCGTTACTATTTGAGCTAGGGATACGCCGTTTCCTGTGAACATAGTTTTGAGATAGCACTATGTATAGTGGTGATAACTCAAAACCGTCAAAAATCGGGATATGCCCTTTCGTGTGGAAGACGACGAAATGTAACATTGGTAACTCTTAGGACATGAAAAAAACAGTGTTCAACTCCTTTCTTAATATTTGCACAAAGCAAACCAATTTTAAAATGGCAAAATTTTGAATAGCTTTATTATTTATTTATTACTCTTTAATCCAGAATAAATTAAATCTTAAAAGAATGGGTTCATGCTTTATATTCATCATCTCTAATATCTAACTGCCATGTTCCATTACAAAGACCAAACTTTTTGGAACTGCTCATATGTGGGAGGCAGCGTGGCCATGTGGTTTGTAAGTCGTACTCAGAAACTGATGACTATCAAGTCTAACGTCCATGTGTTTGACTTGCACATTGGGCGGTTCACGTTGGAGTGTCTTGGGAAAGACACATCACTTCCAAGGTGTAAATGAGGGGGGGAGGGGGAAGGGGGAGAATTGCTCTGCATTTCATTTGTTATATTATGTATAACACTGTAAATCAAATTTCCTATGGAGTAGATAAAAGTCATATTTTCATTTCATTTTCATGTCCTACACAACCTACGTCTCAAACTATCCCATGTCCTTTATGGTAGAGACTTGCTTTGAACTCTCTCTGTGACATAACACAAACAACAGACAAACTCAAAGACAGTTACCGTACTGTTACTGTTAGTTTCTTGTGCATGCTTGTCTCAAACATGAGTTAATATGAGATAAAACACATACTGTATGGCATCATATTACCATACATCCTCTTAAACCATGCTTGACCAGTTTTCTGATTTTCATTATCACTGGAAATAGCAGAAAAGAGCTGTGTTTTGGAGAAACTATTTTGTAATGTATCACAGGACTAGATTCAGGGCAATGTCATGGATGTGATTGTAAAAATGGAGAAAGTGGTCATGACATCACCCAGAGATGACTGGATGAAGGGGATGAGTCTTGGTTTTCTGGCATTAAACTGATTAGGATCCTGTCTGTGAGTTCACTACAATAAATTATTCCAGCCCCAAGAACATTATTTCATACATTATGTAGATCACAACCCTCAAATCAAGCCCAACAATACAAGAATCAAAACACTGTTGAAGCCAACAAACATCATTATGTACAGTCTGACACAGTGTGATACATTTCTCATTGACTTACTGCAGCAGTAACTTTATAGGGAGGCTCTAATTTTGTCATCTTGAGCTTGGGTTGCCAAAATTACTTTCCACAAACAAAAAGTTTCCTGAAATATTTTGTCAAGGGACTTTCTACCTGTAGTAGGCCTAAAATTTGTATAGGGAGTGGTAACTCACAAATGTGGTCATTTCTACTTCCCCTCATTAATGAGAAGTCTTGATTACAGCTTCATTTCCTTAACAGTATGAAGCAAGGCTGCCAGTTGGGCACTTAAAAGCCAAATATTGTTTATTGGCAATCTAACATCTCTCTCGACTAATGCAGATTTCTGTGCTCGGACACACATGAGAAAACCATCATGTAGGGCTCACAAAAAATAGATCCTCACAGAAAACCAGTCTTGATTCCTTCATTTTTTTTTTTGGTGAAAACTTTTGAGCTCAGTCATTATGATCCTTTCAAAGCTACCCATAACTGTTAATATAAGGCGGGCGGGTGAATAAACTCATATGGGTGAATGAGTGACAGATATAGCGACAGCACAAGCAGATGAGCCAATGAATGAGGGAAAGAATGCTCAAATGAATTAACAGGAAAAAAAACAGACTTAATAAATAAATAGATAAATAAAGACGTACATGGAAGAGAGGAAACAAGTTTGCATACATCAACTACCATAAGAATTCACTCAGCATTAGACCTCACATGAGATCATGTTTGTCATTCTCACCAAAGAAACAAAACCCGCTTCTACAGCATCTTCTCCTAGTCCTTACTGTGGGCAGTTCTGGGTGTAAACATGAGCGTATCCTTACCAACTACATGAGCGTATCCTTACCAACTAACTACAAACATTTCCTGCTAATCACAATAATACAAAACTTTTAGAAGCAAATGCATGAAACAAGCAACTAAAATTATTGTGGAGTCCTATGAATGTATCCCTTCTCAGATTTGCCCATGACAAGAGAACACTATCATATCACATCACATACACTGTATGAGTTGAAGAAAAAAAATTATGCAAAAAAGGTGTGGTAACTAAAACATAGTGTTCAACATGGGGTTTTTTTTTTGTGTGAATCCCACTCTTCAATGTTGCTTTGACAAGCAGAAAACAACATAGCACCACTCCTTGGTTTAATAGTTTTCCTCCAGTAATGAAGTCACACAGTCATATTCATTATATTGTTTCTTAAAAACACTAGTAGTGCTATCTGACCACACGCTATGCAATTCGCTGGCTGTGTGACCTAGTTTTACCAGTGTTATAGCGAATCAGTGCATACTGCCTGACAGTTGGGACCCTTGCTAAGATACATGGCTGTATAAATACGATTGTTGCAGGTAGAGATTGGTTGAGCGATGCGTATATATACTATTGCCACACTGAACGGTAGTGAGCGCACGATAGTATATATACTATCACAGTCCAACCTGGCCACTTGATTACTTACTGTGATCTGTATCCTGTGGGATATGCAGTGTAAATCACTATACAAATGTCATTTCTTTGATTGCACTTTGTTGCTAAAAGCCACATGGATTCCATGTCTTGTGAGCCCACCATGATATGGTAGACCTTGCTTAACCACAGCCCTTTGGAAGTATGACAGATGCCATTAAGAGGAGTGGTGATTATTCTCCAACTTTCCTAGTATTCTGCTGTTGGTTAATGGTTGTGATCAGGTGGATGTTGCTAATGAACGGACTGTGATTAAGTTAAGTCAGCGTTATGAGAGAAACTCCCTGCTTAGATCCAGCTGTGAGACTTGTGGAGAAGTGAAGCAGCCAACATACAAAGACAGGTCAATTATCTTCTCTTCAAGCTCATTCATGAACCCTCCAATGCACAACTTTTTCCACTAAAGGCACAATACAAGTATGTGGCCAGATGAAAACTGCATACGAGTTTCTGTACCTTCTTTTCAGTATTTAGTTTTACACGTCCGAAATGTTGCTCCTGGACACACCAAACACACTGTCCTCACTTTTTGGACCACAATATATCAAAATAGACTTTTAAGTCCCAAGAGACTTTCAATTCCTATCGTTTCTGTATATTTCTATGGCCCACTACACCCTATACTATGAGATTTGTGTGAATTTAAGAGTGGTTGAGGGAAAGTTCTCTTTATGTACAGAAATGACAGTGATGATTTGCAACTACTTCTTCAATTTTTTGTGCTGTGGAAGAAGTCTCATTATCACCTTGGTGGTATAGCATTACTACAGCCAAGAGGAGAGAACAGATATCAATTTTTATTTTTCAACTCCCCAATGCACTTATTTACATTACATTTATAAGAGAGCTCACTAGAATTCTACAACATGCACCAAATCTGAACTTTTCTGCCAAGGGCAGGAAGTAAAGTAAATTATAGACAGATTTCATGAACTCAGCAGAAATACAAAACATTCTGCAATTTTAATTTGACTAGAAAAATCCGAGCGCGTATCATTCAAGAACTGCTGAATTTCATACAGTGAGCACACAGACATGAGCTTGATTGCATCAAATTTTTTGTGTGAGCCAATAACAAATACATGTTGGTGTCTCTATCTACAATTTCTACATCAGAGTAGAATCATATAAGTCACAGGCAAGAGCAACACAGAAAGCGGAAATAGGTTCAGGGTTCATACGCTGCTTCAATTTGTAAATCGGTTTCCTAGCGATTTCAATATTTCTCAGAGATTACAATCACATCCACATAGTTCAGCTCTCTTGTATAAATTTCAGACTGTCTTCCAACAGGAGCAATCTCCCCCCAGGTGTTTCTAGGAAGAAATTCCACATTTATGAAGATTTACACATTTTGTAATCAGAACATGCTCCAGGATGGTGAATGAACCCTGCAAGTTCAAGGAAAAGACTTTTAGCTAAATTTATATATGCCAACTCTACATAGATATGACAGGCTGGCCTGCCAAACTGGCAACAGATTAAAATTTAGATTTATAAAAAACTGCTTAAGCATACAGAATTACAACATATTGCCAGACAGAACTCCAACTGTAGTTGCAGAAAGTGAAAAATTGACAATGTGGCACATTAATCTAATTAACAATGTTGGAATAATTGTTTTGTCCCACCTGACAAAACTGTTTTTCTTGGCCAACAACAGTATTAAGTAAGTATCTGGCATGTGAAAGTTCTAGTGTATGTAGACCCTGGCCAGGCATATCAAACTGGGAAAACTTTGCTGTGTAGTTTGTTATCAAGATACAGGTGTGTTGGTGATTTGCATGGTCAAACATGTGTCCAATATGGCTACCAAATCTGCCTCTAGCTGTGAGCGCACTTGATCAAATTCTGCTGGATACTTTTCCTTCACACTTTTTACAAACTGGACCAAAAGGCTCTGGATATCTGAAATGAGTGGAACAAAGCAGAAAACACTGCATTAATCTCATGTTCATCATTACACACTTAAATATACATGACAGTGATTGAAGTTTTCAACATCCAGTTCCATGATACTATGTTTTCATGTGCAAGATTGGCGGCAGTGTGTCAATTCACAGGCACAATCTCACTGAAATTAGGTCATGCTGGAATGTCATCATTGTATGGCAAGGAAGTTCAATCACTACTGGCAAAGCTACAGCACAGGTGAGATTAAAATCCTAAACAATATGGTTAATGAGGACCAAGCTAAATTTTTATGATATTAAAATACTGATACTGTTCTTAGTGATTGCATTTTTTAACCTTTAGTGTCCAAGGTATTTGAACACTTTGGCCTCCACACAACTAACAATTTCAAAATTTGCACTCTTCTTATGCATACTTATACGCACAAAAAGGATAAGATTTACCTGATCCTCAGCGTGACATGGATACAAATTCAATGGCTTGCTTGACACAAATTGACAAATACAATGAAAAGTTATACATGTCAAATGCTGTCTCCATCCAGAGAGAACATAAAGCCCTGCCTTTTATGCAGAAATCAGCACTTGCAGACTTGCTAAATAGAATGGCTGTCATAAATCGAAAGCGTAAACACTGTGTAACATTTGTGATGCTTGTTGTTTGTTTAGGCTAGTGCCCCCCCCCCCCTTCCTTTGTTATACGGCCCTGGACCGCACGCGGCTCCGGTCCTTCATGATTCGAGAATGTTGCAGTTACGAGTTAGTAGCGGCCGGCCTTGCTGAGATCAGTTGTTTTTTTCCTCTCTTTTAATTACGGCGGCAGTACCGCTAGTGAGACTGTCTAGTGTCAAGGTCAGGTCGACCGTATGGTACGTTGAGTAAACACAGTATTAGCCGTCCCGAAGGTTCGGGTAGGATGCTTCGAGTGAACGCAGTATTAGCCTTCTCGAGGGTTCGAGTGGGGCCGCGATCGGAATGTTTTGATTCTAATTAGTCTGGAAGTTGCTGCTCGTACGTTCTAGACTTAGCATGTTTGTTTGGGCGCATCATATGATGATGACGTCATTTATTCTGGAATTTCTACTGAAATTATTATAAAAGGCACGAGAGTGAGAGAGTTGAGAGAGTTGGCTGTTATGGTCTGTGCATTGTGAATTATTTGAGAGTTGGCTGGTATGGTCTGTGCTTTGTGAATTATTTGCTGGTTACACCTTGTTACCAATAAAGAAGTATTCTGTTTCCTGCACAGCGGACTTGGTTTGTGATTTAAAGTAGCAACGTCAGTGGCGTTTCTAAGGAGAAGCTATCATATTCAGTGCCTCTTCACTATACGCCAATACTGATTGACACTTGCTCGCTACACACTGTCTGCTTCAGTTACTTGAGCACAGTATCCTTACTGTGATAATTTGATGTAATGATCCTAGATGTCATCAACCATACAACAAGTACTGAGTACTTGCAATCAAAGCATCTCACAGGAAAATTAATTTACTACAAGCCAGGCAGACAGCACCAATCTCTGTACACAGGTCAAATTCTTCACTGTATGGAGGGTTTGGCATGACATAATGTGGGGACAAGGGACATAATGTGGGGACAAGGTATAGTGCTGTTTGCAGCTAGGCCCTAGTTCATATTTCTTTTTCTGTTTTTCACTGAGGACTGCCACTAATTTCATCCAGAAAGCCAAGAACACACACTCAATCATATTGTGTACCAAAGCAGCAGTTTGTAAATGTCAACAGCTGTTTCTCGATAATCATACAACAAGAGGAGAATATTAAAGGCCCATCGAAATGCCATGTGGTTAAGTCACAATTTACCCACCACTGACATGCAGCTAAACAACCATCTGAACACTTAACTTAACCTTAACAACAACAACCTTCATATCTGGGTGAACCACACAGAATTAAATATCCCATTCTGTTTTTATCATTTGAGGCTTTCAAACACTGGTGGGTTAGGTACTGATCATAAACTGGGGACTGAGAATATCAGGGATGCCACTCACTTTTCATAAAATTCTGTGAAGCTTTTGCGGCTTCGCTGGAATTTATGTGGACTTAGTCTCTAATCTGAAACTTTTATTTTCAAAAAGCCAAATCATGTTTGATCTCTAAATAATACTATCTCTTAAATACTGAAGAATTTTAATATAAAAAGATATATTTATAAAGTTACTACATAATTATACAGTACAGAAATCAAAAGTGGACTTGCCATCCCCAACTTATGAAAGATCAGGCATAGTTTGATTTTCTTAATTAGTCATTCAACATGTTCTTGGTCAATGTCAGAAATTGACTTTAAACACAAAGGCTAAGACAAGCTGCTTCAAAATCTTGTTTCTCCAACTGCCTAGGTTGGGACTGGTAAGAGAAAGCTTCTTTTGGAATGTCCTGAGATACAAACAAAGATGTCCCTCAAGATTTTGCTGCTTAGATCTCTTGCATTCAATCATGATTCAGCCTATCTCCTCTTATTAACGTAGATCCACGTGTTCTGCAAAATCAACCACACACCTGAGAAAAGCCAGCAAGAGTGACGGGCAATCTGCCAGTCCTAGTACTGCCTAAGCTTGGCCTACATGACAATGTCCGCAGAGGAAAGCATGCACTGGAAAGTGTAAACCAAATTTGTGTCTCGTATGGTTTCTGTTTTCCAGATGAGATTTCAAAACCACAATAACCGTTGCCATGAAGTGCGGAATTTATGGAAAGCATTTATTTATGCCGGAAGTGATCTTTTCTTAATTCTAATCTATCTAGGCTGAAGAAGCTAATAACACCTCTCATAAAAAAATGCAATATTTATAGTCCCTATAAAATCAGAGAACCGGGAGGGAAAGGGTTGGATATGAATTTCAAAGGCTAAGATAGGTGCAAATATATTTGTAGAATAGGTGAGGTTTAGCCATTCAAGTATGAACTTTGTGGTTGTTGCTAGGTGGATAAGGTTACTCTGTTTCCTGAGTGAAAAAGCCTAAAATCTTAGGTGGCCTGCTTCACTGCATAAATTCTCAAAATCTAATTGGTTTAGGGACATTTTTCTTTGTGTCAAAATTTGGAGGAAGAGCTAAACATGTTTGGAAAGTATTTTGGCATGGGACCCCTAAATTAGTTAATAAGAGGTGTAAAACCTTATATAGCCAACAGTGAAAAAAACATTGGCATCTTCATACCTTTAACCATATGTCGGCTGTAACTGAAATACCTACTCCTATTGTGAATGCTCATCTATCTGTATAGTGGCTGTACCGAAATTTCTGATAAAATTTTGGATCTTGAAATTTATTTTTCTGAGAGTCATTGTGGGTTCTTGGATGGACCTAGCATGGCATTCTCGAAGCCACCGATATTCTCAGATTTCCAAGAATTCTCGGAAGAGTGGCATCCTTGGAATATTTTTGTTAAACAAGGTTTTTTTTTTTGGTAGATGTACATGGGCTCCACTCTGCCTGTCCCGCTTCGTCTAATAACAAAGACCAAACTTGTAAAGCAAGAATCTCACCTTCTTTAACATGATCAGTTCGGACGGTCACAGCAACAACACCCAGCAGCTTGGGAATATGGGGAATAATCTGTAGAAATGGAAAAGGAGACCAAATGTCAGACATTGTTCTTGGCAGTGTAGGAGAGACTTCTAGAGACAAGAAAACGTAGTGTGTATGTATTTTAGCTGTCACTGATATTAATGACAACAGATGCTTAAGGATTTGGCCTTCACAACCAGTGGTATATTATAACAGTGCATATGTCACTCATCTGGGTCAGTGTACAATTATGTGTTGAAATGTCAAGTCTTGATGGTTATTGTAAAGAAGACATACCATAAAAAACACTAAAATATGATACAGATTTTTACAAGGGCGTTTATGCAGAACTCCCCCTGATTTCAAAATGATTGCTGCTCAACTTTCAATGCTTTCTGATTCCATGTCTACTGGGAAAAATGTGACTGCTGGCACAAAGTGTGTAAATGATGTGGTTTTTTTTATCATAATAACTACACAGAGCCATGATAATGCAGACGTTATCAACATGACTGAAGCTGAAAATGGGCATATCCACTTGGACATGCATGCAGAATCTTTTGGCTAAAAGTGTTCGTGCTTCTGTTGGTGCTTTCTAGCAAAATGTAATGGTGCTGATAAACTTCACTTCAAGGAAACATACCTAGCATACACCAGAAACTGTGGAAAATTCACTAACCTCTGGAACATTGTTTTCATAAAGCTTCATCAAGCATGTAAATACTGTCACGTTTTCCTCCAAGTCTTCTTTCAGTGGCAACAGCTGGACAATCACTGGAAGAACCTGTGGTAAAAATGTCAGCAAAGAATGACAGGCAGCACCACAAAGGACAAACTATGTACTCAGGTGTGTCAAAATGTATGTCCGGAGCTGTAACAAAGGATATTTTCACAATTTTGCTCGAAGATTTAAGCCTACAGACAGGCCAGAGGTGTGATGGTATATTCATTACTGCTCACAAGATAATGGTCTCTATTACAAAAACCGTCAATATAAAATTTGCAAACATGACAAGTGAGGTGATAATACNATTTTATTTTTCAAGTCAATATTTACTGGTCCAAAGAGATTAATGGAATTAACTAGGCCTATAACCATTCTGTCACAGTCATAATAATATATTTTCCTTATTCAGGAATAACATACTGTTCGTCACTGAGATGAAACATATATAATATCGTAAAGTTTATGCAAAACCAGAGATCGCCGCTTGTTCAGGATTGACACTTATATGTATTAGTATAAGCTGTGTCTTTAATGTGCCACTGTGTGGTTCCATGATCAGAACTTTGTATTCACTTGATTATGGTGATCATTAACATGATAACGATAACATTAATGATGAAAAGATGATGAAAAGTCTGATAATAAGCTCTTCGGTCTGCCCAGATGTACATAGACAGCTTACCCATTAGCACTCATATTTTTTGTTCCCTTTACAGTAGTAATGATACTGAAGATGTTCTCTCTGATAGTCTACCATTTTAGAATTTTTCCTGTATGGATGTTTATTTTCTGATTTTCCCTGACCTCTGTGAGCCCTACTACCAATACACACTTGGAATGCGGCTGACCCTATTTCCCTTATCCCAAGACATTACTGCACCTCAAAAATTCTGCTGCTTTCATGTTCATAGTAAATTTACCTGAGCAAGAGGCAAACTCTGGGGACTGTGCCACACCATTCTGCACACAGCTGCACAAATATTGTCCAGAACTCGAGGGTTGGACTCTGCATTCATGACTGTAAACAAGGTCTTCAGAATGTCTGTGTAATGACTGGGGAGAGGAAAATAAAATCAAGCTGGTTAAAACGTCAGGTCATTCACTGTTTAAAATTTGCTTTGTTCTCTTGGATCAACCATGCAGCAGGACTTGATAAACTTGTATTCCCAAGGACTATTCTAATATTCTAACTCCTTCGTCACATCAGATGTTTTCAAGCGTTCATGTCTTTAAATTATCAAGACCTTATTAGCCTGTACAAAGGAATAGTTTATTACGTAGGCAATACAACATATGGATATGTGATATGTGACATGTGAATTAAACTTCCAGGATGTTCATAAGTCTAAGTAGTAATACTTACCCCACCATGGCATCTCCACCATTAACAGCCAGCACACCCAGGGCAAACACAGAATTACTGCGCACTTCCTCATCTTCATCATGCGTCATGCGTGTAAACACTGGGTACAGAGTGCTAGTGAACACCGATCCTACTGGTGCTCCACACGCCTCAATGACCTCAGCCAGTGTTCCGACAGCAAAGGACTTCTCGGATGTGGATGACGTCTCTTTCTATTAACATATGATGTAGACAGTGTTAAATTTATGTCTTGCAGCCAGTCAAAATGAGGCTTCAGTGACCTTTTGACTCCACTGATGTGATATGAAAGCTCAGTGTGTATACTTTCATCAGGGGTAAAAAGTTTTCACTTCTCTATTGTTCTGGCCTAAGATATGGTCGCTTGAGGTGATAGGAGATCACTGCACAAATTCTCAGAAAACTGTCCCTAAAGAACAATTTTTTTTATTATAGAAACAAACTACTCTGCCTCAAAAACTCATATTCATCTACGATTACAGTGGACCCTCTGGAATAAGACCCTCTCAATTATGACTTCCTCTCAGTTGCGGCCTAAAATCTCTTAATGGATCGGTTTTTCTGTATGAACTCCCCCTCCGAAATCCGAATGTGACCCACCCTGAACCTTTGTTCAGTCTTCCTGCCCCTCTGAATTGCTACCCGCCCGCATGGTTCGAACACGTAGTTGTGTAGTTTGCGCTGGTCAATCTGTCTCAGGAAATAACACCGAGCCTTGTTGATTCGGTGAACGATTGGTGGGCTAGGCAAGGTGGGCCTAGGCTACTCTGTCCATCCCATGTATGAATACGCTGGCAGTAACACTACTTACGGTAGTCAAATATGATTGGACCCAGGAAATAATGTCACCTAAAGTAAACCAACGAAATACTATGGAGACCTTATGATAGGGCTGGGTGACACAAGCAACTTTTCGGTATCACATTCTTTGAGTTGACACAAGTACAGTGTAGCTGAACAGGTGTTGACACCAACTGGACAGCGAGTCATGACTTCGTGGTATTATGTGATTCGGAGTGTCGGAGCCAGCTAGCAACATGACACGATTCGCTTTTCAGGGACCACCGACCGACACTGCAAGAGTGCATGTCTGAGCCGCTATCTGCATAAGGGGACATTATTTGGGAAATGATTTTATGAGAATTATTGCAGTGAGTGCCAGTCAGGCAGTGTCGGAAAACGTGTTGTGTCGCGACTCCAGCCCTGGTATCAAAGAGTCGACTCAAAAATTGGTATAGCTAGTGTCGGAGTTCTGTCCACTCCTACCGCATGGTATTTGTGCTTTTTTCCCCACGTTGTCTATCGCCAACGAGTGTGCATGGTCATAATTTTTATCTAGACCTTGTCTACACACTTTAACTCAGACCTGCAACTATAAGCAACTGCAAGTGAAAGGCACTCACGTTTAAGGAGCGGGTCAATGTGTCTTTGTTGGTGCATGTACGTATGTGTTTGTGTATTTGGGGCTCGGGGGGGGGGGGGGTATGGTTGCAGTGTTTTGGGTGTAGCTTGTAATATGTTAACTTATGCGGTGTACATTAACGTCTATTAAGTGTATTTTTACTTCTTCTGCCAGTAACAAAACTATATGCCTTTCATGGACAACAAAGTTGTATCTTATCGTATATTTGGTTTTATTTGGTAATAAACAAAAATATCATATCAAATGGTCCTAATTTCCTTAAATCTCAGTTTCTAGTCTCTCAACATAAACCACTTCATGACTGGTTGCAACACATTTATCTAATAGGTCCAATAAATAAGCAGAAAGACATCTCAAAACATTTTGCTGCTATCAGTTAGGCAAGACAATTAAGCACCAATTTTTGGGTCAAGATGTTCCATAGCATGACAAAGAAAAGAAAAAAAAAAGTAAGGAAAAAAAACAGTTGATCCATCAACAACTCCAATTCCAATTAATATTTAAGCTTTCTTTGAGAGATTAGCCATTTCAAAATTAACCTTTTGTCTTCACTGGAAGATGGTTGCTTCTAAGAATTTATGAGATGACAAACAGGTCCTCCATCTTTCTTTTGGTTGAATCTCCTGTGAACTTGACATTACAAGCTTCATCTAACATGTTTTGCTTAAGATGAACTTCTCTTATTTCAGACACTACTGTCATGTGTAAACTTGCCTTAGGGAAGAAAAATAAATGCTATCACTTCTACAGTGGTAGCTCGGTGTGTGGTTCAGGTGATTAGGCATAGTTTTCAGCTTTTGCTGTGAGTGGATAAAGACGGGAGGACATGTATGCTACAACATCTCAACCACACTAAATATCCACCAATTCTATTCCATTAATATACCTGGGACAGTCATGCAATACCTACCAATCTCTTGAGTAGATCCTGGACGAAAGAAGTAAAGAAAGGCAAAAAAGCTTCTCCGCCCATAATCCTTGCCATGACGGGCAGCACGTCACCAGCTGATTCAATGAGCATACTGTCAAACTCGGCCTCGGTGTCATCCTCACCATCTTCCTCTTGATCCTGACAAGCAACCTGGATATATAAATACATGAAATTCAAGTTTAACAAATCACACAATTCAACAGCTGCCAAATCACACCAACAGTACGTGCTGGCACATTTACAAACTGCAGCCCAGTACGTTATGAACGGTCTAGATGAGGGTTAATGGCCTCACCTAGTGCCAGTTTTGCCTCAGCAGCTTTACTGAATGTTTTTCTACCAGCTTTGAAAGATTTGCAAATTTTGCAGCTCATTTTTTTTACTGATTTCTTTTTGCCTTGTGGGAGTTCATTTATATTAAGTTATCTCCAAACTTTAGGATAAATGAAAATAGCTGTCGCATTCTAAACTTCAGTGAGAATGGGTTAAGCTTGCTTTTATAGATCTTGTCATGAAGTGACGGCTGAATACATTTTACAATACCTCACTCAATATTGTTAGGTACAGGCAAAGATCTGTTGTTTCCTGACTCCTGAGGACTTTTCCAAATGTTTTATTCACTGCAAGCATCTTAGGATTAATTTTTAAGAATACACACTGACATCTTAACCGTAAAAAAAATTACTAAGTACTAAATATGGGCAGAAGTTCATAAATCTCAAATATGTGTGAGTCAGCTGGGATTTAAATAACTATTGGGGACTTTCTGGGGTGCAAACTTCTAAAACTGTTGCCACTCCCCCACCACTGTCACTTCAATGAGATCTAAAAGCCTGATATATCAAAACAGAACAACCTCAAAATGCAATAACATTTTTTTCATAATGGCTTAAGGCATTTTCTAATGCCCATAACAAAACAAAGAAAGAATCAAAACAAAAGAAATGAACATGATTCACAACATACAGTTCTATTTACAGTGGGGAAAAAAAACCTATTTATAAACAAACAAAATGCTACTGCAAAGACTCAAAGCAGACTGAGATCTAACCAAGGGATGCCAGAGAAATTAGGAATTTATCATGAGCTGGGGCTCTTAGGTTATAAAATTTCTCAAGACATTTCACATATTTTTATACAGCATTATAGGTCAGCTATAGCAATTATCCTTCAGAACCATTCTGAGCCAGTCAACAAAGCTAGTCATGAGTTTCGAAAGGGAGTCAGATATAGGTTATTTGGCTCCATAAGGCCAAATCTGGCAACTATGAATCTAACCTCTAATTTAGCTGGTAAAACCCATACAGCAGGCTACCTTATGAGTAAAGATCTCTTTCATGGCAGTCAAGATGGCATCTGCTGCTCCAGTGATGGACAACACTGGCTGACCAATCTTGTCCAGCATCTCCTGCAAGGAGTCGACTGCCGACATGACCACAGTGCGGTCCAACTCCGTCTTGATGGCTTCCAGATACTTGGGAACCACACCCAAAATCATGGTATTCAAGGCTAAGCAAAAGAAAGGAGCATATAAATAAATCCTTTACAGGAAGCCAGATTTATTATAGAGACTGTAAAATGGTAACTGCTACTGAACACATAGGCATGCAGACATCTTTGAAAGCTTATTAACAATTAATAATGGTGTCTGTTCTCTTACATCTCTCTTAGTTGCAAAGTAGGAGAGGACAGCAAGAGAGCTCACAAGCTCTCCTAGCCAATAGTATTTGAAAGTTCTCTTGTTTAAGTTTTGAGGGGAAGGGGAGAGGGTGTCCTTTTGAGATATAAAGGAGAGGTGAGTTATGAGAATCTCTAAAATACACAATAACACACTGCATCCTATGCAGTAACTTTAAAGGAAGACTGCACCGTCCTACAGACCATATTAAATCATACGGTACCCTATTATTCCAATAAAACAGTCTTTCAAGTGTCTGTCATAATGATATGACGCCTCTGCTGGCCCCAGACAACCCATAAGATTACATTATCCAAAGTCCGAATTGTTACAACCACTGCGCGCGTGGCGGCCATAAGCTTACATCAAATACGTTCTTGCCACATGGCCCAGCTGTCTAGCCAGTGCTGTGCGGACGGGTGATAGCATGCTGGTATGAATGTTTTAATTCCTCTGTGAACAGTAGATGTGCCAAACAAAATCATGCTGAGGCAATAAAATGCAGAATACTTTTTCTGGCTTACTCTATCAAACTTTACATTTGAATTTGGAATACCAGAATCTTAATTAAAAGCTGAATAATACATTGTCAGGTAGAGGTGTCTGCAGATGCTGGAACGTAAGTGACGTCAGCGTTTTTGCTGCGGGTTTCTGCTGATCGGGAAGGGGAATAATTCTGGACTTAAGGGCCAAACCCGGTAACTCTAGCTCTCCTTATTGCGTCATATTACATACGCGCACGATAACAGAATGATGCTCTTTCTTCGCAAAATTGACTCGGTGGGCACCATAGATAATTTTTAGAGAGAAAAGGTATTGAAAAGTGGAAAATTATTTTTGATGTGCGTGTCCTACTTTAAGCTCTAGTGGAATGGATCTGATCTGCAAGATCAATGAAAGACATGCACATTACAGCAAGACAGAGAAAATTAACAGTATTAAAAAAAAATATCTTGTCACCTTCTGCAGCCTCCTGTGACTGGATGGCTTTCTGTGCCTCATGCACACATAGACACAACTGGCACAAAGCATTGAATGCACCTTTCTTGATTCCCACAGCTGGATACATCACCAGAGCCATGACCTCGGTATATGAGGTTTGAAGGTATGGAAGAAATACTGGGCTGGAAAACAATGCAGTGTCAAAAAAGATTAAAAAATCAGAGAATATACAAAGGTTTATGTACTGAGGCTGAAAAAAAAAATCCCCCCAAAAACCTGACATTATTTAAGCAGTATGGTGAATAATGAGGACCTGGTACATACAGCAATATAACAACAATTCTAATCATGGAATATACATGCACAGTTGTCAAATTTATTCTGCTAAAGAAATACGGATTTGTTAAAATACTAAGCCCCAAACATTTTGTGAACTTAAAGAGTTGTTGCAGTAGGTCAGGATAAAGAACTTGATCTCACCCAGTGTTAAGGGCAATTTCTCCCAAAGCACAGCAAGCATCCTCCTTTTCATCAAGGTAAGCATTCTCCACAGAGATACTGAAATGACAGAGAACAAATACTGAACAGAAAAGGAACAAACCTGTAGAGTTTTCTATCACAACTGAGTCATTAAGCCATGAAACACAATAAAGCAAATACTTATCTGCATGACTAAAGCTTTGCAGAAAACACACATTCAATATTCTAGAGATTCATTATAAATCAGGCAGGCTACACACCAGAAAATGAACTCAAGTGAACTTCATCTAAACTTCTAACAGGGAGACAAGCCCTTTCTCAGAAATTTTATGCCAAAGTGTATTCTTAGTTCATTACAAGTCTGTGCCTAGACAGAACAAAAATTTTGAAAAGCCCATATATGAACATGCCTAGAAATTTATAAGACATGGGTGAAATCTGGTGTCAGACAACTGGTGCTATGCAAATAACATTTGTTCTAAGATCACCATCCTTGATGGAGGAAAATGCACCCTTCAACACAGGGATATGTAATTTCACATAGAAATTCCAATGTACTTTTTGGGGTTACTTGTGCACTCTGTTTTTCCTGTATTACATCTGCTTGGAAAAGGCTGTGTCTCCTCTTACAGCAGAAGGGAAATAAGAAGGCAACACAGAGAAGAAACCTATGGATCCATCTTAGTAAATTTGTAAAAACATCCTATCATTATAGGTTTTGATAGGATTCTCAGTCCAAAAAAACATACCCATACCTGGTTAATAAGGCTACTTTTTCAAGAACATGAATAAACCTATGTAAGAGACACTGTCAATGTGAGAGACAGTGAATGTTCTGACTGTATGTCACTTGCTGCACAAGTAATTGCACAAGTATCCTTTAATGTGTTACACTAACAGTGACACTCTTCATTAACAACATCAGGCTAAACAGTGTAACACTAGACTTTAAGAGAAAGGGGAGTGAACTCACCCTTCCAGCTTGTAATCTTCTTCACCCTCTTCATCTTCTGCCTCCAAATTTTCTTCATCATTGAACTCATCTTCATCAAAGACTGTCACAGTTTCACTCTCGTTCTTGTAGTGGGCCTAGGAGCAGAGCATAAGAAATCAATATTAGCAAAATGACAATACCACACTCATGAAAATGGGTCACATCAATATGGTGGTACAGTAATCTCCACTTAAAGGAACAGGGATAGCTATCTGCTTCACAGCCTAAAACACCCACAGTATTTATTCATAAAGTTTTATTCCCTTCCACATTTCCTTCACCCGAGCGCTTCCAAGAAAATGCAGCTTGAAAATCGGTATTTGCACATCCTGTGGGCCACCATGACTGGTTGTCCGGTCAGCGCATGAATGAGGCATGACGTCAGAGAGCGAGAGGCAAGCTAGTAGTCGTTATGCAAAGAGAATTATCCACATGCAATAACTTTCGTTGGCTCTAAATGTTATGCCCCTTTTTGTCATTTGTCATCAAGAGAAGTCTTTTGTTAAACTGAGTGAACAACTGCCCGACTGTGAACGCAGTGCTGTAACTTTAGAAAAAGGAGGATAAAATAATATTTGAGAAATAAGAACATCTGTCTAACCACTGATTGAGTTGCTTTATTAATGTTTGCACTGCATTTGTATTGTTGTCTGCTGTGTGATTTCGTGAGCTCTCATTGGCCTTAAATTCTGAAAATTTATAAAATTATATCGTGTCGTTGGGGTTAAGAGAGAAAGAGAGAGAGAGAGTGGGATAAGAAACAGTAAGTGAAAGTGAGAGCCTGAGTTGCTAAGGGAAAAACGTGAGAAGGCAGATAATGAACAGTGATTCAGGGGACAAAAGCATCTTTGCTGCTCTCTCTCTCTCCATTAGCATCTAGTTTTTTATTTCTCTTACCCAATTTTCTCCTAGATTTTTATCCCACCACCCCATTGCTCCTTGTTGTATCTCACTCTCTCTCTCGTTCTCTCGCCCTCTCTTCATCCCTGGAATTGCGCCCACACTAGGACCTATCTAACTCCCCTCACTGATACTAGTGAAGACCGCTTCAATCTTTCAAAACTACAAAAGTTTTCACGGAAGAAGATAAAAATAATGTTCATGTCAATGTGCCCCCTTTCTGACTTGCTCTCAAAAGCCTTTTGATTGATTTATGACTAGTGACACAATCAGTGCTGCTCCTACGCACAGAGAATTTAACTGTGGCGGCATCTAAATTATCTGAAAGTGCTCCTCAAGCAAATGATAATTTTATATTGTCAGAATCTTAGGCCAATGAAAGCTCACTAAACCACACAGCAGACAACAATAAAAGGCGGTGCAAACATTAATAAAGCGACTCAAACAGTGGTAAGATAAATGTTCCTTTTTCTCGAATATTTATTCTCTCTTTCTAAGGTTACAGCACTGCGATCAAAGTCATGCAGTTGTTCACACAGTTTAACAAAAGACTTTTCTCGACGATAAATTAAAAAAAAGGCAAGACATTTATTATTTAGAGCCAATGAAAGTTATTACTGCATGCGGATAATTTTCTTTGCATAATGACTACTAGCTTGCCTCTTGCTTTTTGACGTTATGCTTCATTCCCATGCTGAATGGATGACCAGTTATTGAGGCCTGCATGGTGTGAAAATCGCGACTTTCAAGCTGCATTTTCTCGGAAGTGCTCGGGCGAAGGAAACATGTAAGAGTTTGAAAATTTATGAAAAAATATTGTGGATTTTTAGGCTGTGAGGCAGATAGCTATCCCTGTCCCTTTAAAGATGAAAGTTGATCATACAGCTTCACTGATTCACTCAGTCTTTAGCAAATACTGCCAACATGCACATTACAGGCTTTAACTGCTCAGTACTAAAAATGACCCTTTCCCTCTTGCTCTCCTGAGCTCCTTACTTTATATAACATAAAGCTCTATTCATCTTCAAAGCAACATACCTTCACTCCTTCTGTGGACTTCATAGATGTGAACATAAAGTTGACCATTGTCTCAAGGTATTCAGCCATTTCTGTCTTCATCACAGTAGAAATTGCAGCAAACAAGCTGTATCTAGATTATGAAATTGAAAAAAGAAAACAGATTAAGTCTGTAGTTCAATTCACTCCTCATAAATGCTTGGCATATTAAAATAACTACAATATTTTAATGTGCAAAATTCTCAGAAGACCAGGCAATTGCCATAAGTGCGTGCCTACCTAACAGTCCCTAAGAGATTCAAATCTGGAACAAAAGCTTTCTATTGATTGAAAGTACTCACACACAGCGGCGCAGATCTGGGTCAGTGGAAGAGTTGAGCAGGTTCAGTCCCAGCCCAATGCACTCCCTGGCCAGAGGACGGAATGTTTCCTCACCTATACTGCGAGCAAACACTGCTAGAGTGTCTGGGAATATACACAAAGTAAGAATCATTAAGCCAGACTATTCACAAAGATTGGCAGACAGAAAAATCCAACATCTTTCTCTTCCATAACAGTTGAATGGATTCAACCAAATTTGCCTGATGTGTCTATAAATAAAATGCTAATAAAAACAAAACAAAATCCTGTTTGCTTTACATAATGATACTTGGGAAATTTTTCTGCCATGAAATGACAAAATCTGTATGAGAGATAGAGCAGGCCTTTGACACTGAAATTTCAAAGTATTTTCCATGTTGTCTTACCATTTCTTGCAATGAAAATAATGTCATGACAATTCCAGTAGAATGCCACATCAGTTATGCAAATTTCTGAAAAGCTTTGACCTTACAGCACTTAGTTTTGGTTGTTCCTAACAGTGGTTGATTTAGTCTTCAAATATAAACTGAAACTGGTTGCTGTATAAAGTCAAAGCTTTTCCGAAATTTGTGTAACCGATATAACTTTCAGTGTTTTGTCACTGTCATATGAGTTGTGGGAGACTGAAGGAGGGCTTTGTAAAGTTTCAAAGGATTTAAGAGATTTTAAAGTGAAAGCAAACTTCGCAGTGTAAGAAAGAAGGGGAAATTGGCACACATTTAATGTAGTTTTGGAGGGGGGGATTTCAAATTTAAGAGGTGAATTTCGTGATCTGGAGAAAACAGTGCACTAGGTTTTTTATACCTGGAAATGCCAATGGCAATTTTTCATGATTTCTCCAGATTTTCCAGCAGATATGGCAATCCTGAGGTCAGAGTAAAAAAAATCCACATCAGATTTGATTACTTTTCAATCAAACAAAACTGCTTTGGACAAGGAAATACAGTCGACTCCGCTTAATCGCCTTTTCCGCTTAATCGTCTCGTTTCCCAGGGAACCGATTTTTTTCTATATAAAAGTCACTGGATAATCGCCTCTCACTCCGGATAATCGACCACTCTTCAGCGCCTATGAATTCAAATATCAGCAGTTGAAGGGTTACAGTTGACAAACAAATAATGTACACAAACGGTGTAACTGCGCGACGGATGGCACACAGGTTGACCAAGTGACAGCTGCCATCCCGAAATAGGTGTGATAAGCCTTTCCTCCGCATCTCCCCCTCCCCTTGTCCTCCATCCCACACTACGCATCACCGCCTTCGCCTGTCCGATAATGCTAATGCGCAGAAAGCCGTATAGTCTCCTCCACCCCACGCCTTGATTGCGCCTGTCTGGTGGATTTCGGTTAGATCAGAGAATGTGTCATGTGGATGAACGGTCTGTCCCGACCATGCCATCCTACTCCTTATTGTCTGCTGGGCTACTGCAAGGTGGCCAATGAGAGACACCGTGGAGATCAAACATTTTGTGCGCTACAACACCGTCAAACTCAAGTTTATCCTGAGTCTGGCAACGAGAAGGTGTCAGTGCACAATATCAAACCAGGACATCAAAGAAATTTAACCTCACTACCAAAAATATGGCCGAAATTACCTTCTCCGCTTAATCCCCCACTTTTTCCGTGATCCCGAGGAAGGGCGATTAAGTGGAGTCGACTGTACATTCAAGGATTTGTCACCCAGTGAAGTAAATTACAAAACAACCCACCTATAGCTGCAAGCTGGAGTTTCTTCATCTCCTCCTCCTCTCCTGATGCTGTGAGATAACCCTTGAACAACTCCAGAATGTCCTTGAAGTAGGGTTGCATGTCTTGTTTAGCTGCGTTAGCTGGCAAGTAGAAATGCACCATGTACAAATTAAATCTGATATTGTTAAAGAGGACAGGAGAAGCTTATTTGTGAAACTCAAAAGGTTATTACGACAGACATTAAAAAAAAAGAAAAATCCATCACTGCAAAAACCAGGCAAACTGAGCGCTTGACTATAACAATGGCTAAGGTGGGTTGAAATCATTCAGCAATTGTAACTCACCTGCTGCTCCGATAGCGCTGATTGCCAGTTCTTTGGGCTTGTGGAGAGGACAGTTCTGGATAACATTCATCAGATAACCCATCAACTCTGGCAGGAAGGGAAGAATCCCAGTGCCTGGATGCCAGAAAGTAGAACCAGGTAAGCTTATAAAGAGTCTACACTAGGCATGACCAAAGGATATGAAGAGAATCAACCTTGTCATTAACCCGCCCCCCTAACCCCAGCTCAGCCAGTCATGTTTCATTTCCCTATAGCCTGGGAGATAATGCTGCATATCTGATACAATAACTATTTCAATAAAAAATTTTAAAAATTCATATAGAACATCACCCTCTGTTTAATTACTATTGAACTGTCACGAAGTGCCTAGTTTTCACTGGCCACCACTGCTTTATCTTGTATAGACTGGTATTAATGCTAGTAACACATGGCTGTAAGTACGTAAGGGTGAGAAGTTGTTGAACTCATGAACAGAGACTGCAAAAAAGCTGTATGTAAGTGAGAAAGGGTTAAACTTGTGAGAAAATGCATGAAGTATGGCCAGAACAATAAACAAAAACATACCAACCCCCATCAATCTGGATGAGGCAACCTACAACTCAAGTTACTTAACCTGAAACTGGAGTATGATGCTGAAATTTTGAAAACTATTAAACAACCATTTATTCTTGAATCAAAGCACAAAATTCAAATAGTAATAGTACATCCATTTACAGGCCCCAGAATCACTCACACATAGGGCAGTGAAGGGTTTAATGGTGAACTTGGTACAGAAAGTTATGTTAGTCTCATAAGCTATTAGTTCCAATCCTCAATTTGCTTGAAACTGCAAAGCAATTGCAAAACCTGTACCTAAATTTTCGCAGAACATCTCTAGAGCATAGTGACTTTTGATGACACCCTTGGGATTTTTCTCCACCTCCTCCATGGATTTGTTCAAATACTGGAACAGCAATGGGAGCAACTCTGAAGCATATTTACTGATGTCTGGCTGCAAAAGAAGATTAAAAATAAACAATGTAAAACTAATGTATCAGTAATATTAGTAATAAGAAAGCACAGGTATCATTTCAGTAGTACGACTGATTACATTTTACACAATAATGATTCTCTTTGAATAAATATTGTAATCAGTAATGTCCCTTACATAATTCTGTGACTTATCAATGCAGCTTTGAAAGCTCCACTGATAACACTGAAAAAGAAGGAAGAACTAAAAAAAAAAAAAAGCAGTATGCCATGGCAGCATTAAAGCACATCCTCAACACCAACATTAAATATCTCAGGGATGCCAATGCCAGACCAAAAAAAATCCTGAAATTTGCTCGAGTGCAGGCGTATCGACATTTGCGACAGAAGCCAATCCAACCGTTGTGCTTTCAATTCTGAATAATTTTCCACAATTATAAGGCACTAAAGTAAACATTAAAACCAAACAAAATTTAAAGGAAAGTCAAGTTTAGAATTGTGACCATATGATGTAAATTTCTTCTGCACAGATAAAGTATATATAAATACATATACCTACACACACTGTCACACAGCAAGGAATAGCCATAGTCAGGGGTGGGAGGGAACTGCAAACTGTCACTCAGGATAAAATTCTAATCCTTCATTTCATAATTACACTTCAGAATACATCACCGTGAAATTTAAACAAGGTGTAGACTACATTATGTTACCATCTCTTTACCCATAACACACATTTGTCATCTCTTATCTGGTCCTGATAAATATGCACAAATGAGTAGTGCTCTAACTTGCAGAGATCAGACTGAGCTGGATTCAATGGTTCACGCCAAGTTCACAAAAAAAGCTGCTGAAGGCTTGGCTGCATTCTCTTTCTCTTTAATGTCCTTGAAACTCGCCGGAATCCTACTGTTACGATGTGACAATTCCTTGAAGCATGGAACGTAGGTGCCTTCTTTCCCGGTGTGCCGTAGTTTATTATTGCACAGTGTGTACCATGCGTATCCATCTTCTTTCAGCTTACGGACGTAATCAGATTTATAATAACAAATTATAATTTATAGAAGACAATGGATTCTAAGTAGGACTGTTGATTTTACATCACTGTCTTTTCTTGAATGATGCCCAAGCGCAATGTTTACACTTTCCGCAAGTTCGAGTGCTAAATATAGCACCGGTATTCCTCTGACCTCGTTAGAGGCGTCTGCGCGCACATTCAGGAAGTTTGTAAAATATCTAACTTCTGGCTTCCGTGCTATTCGTCCTTTGCATATTTCATTTTCATGAATGTTATCCGGATAACGATGGATTTTTTTTTTCCTCCGCCGCTCAAAACGCCGAAACATCCGGATTTTCTTTCTCGCTGCTCAAAAACGCCGAAAAATCCGGATTTATCAAAAAAATTGGCATCCCTGATATATGAAAAAAACATTGCAACAGATGAAGTGCATCAGAGGCCTTCCCATACATTGTTTTTCCTACAGTTAAGGGATACTCAGCTCTTTGTTCCAAAACCCCAGATTAAAATGATGTACCTGAAGATGCTCTGAGAACTGCCCAACTGCAAACAAAGCTGCGTTTCTGACCATTGGGGCGGGGTCATTCAGGCCTTGACAAACTGTGTGTAGCATCTGAGTTAGCATTCTATGCAGGAAAAGATGACAGAGAAGAGAGGTCAGGCTGTCAAAGAATGTACAACAAGAAGGCTACACAAATTCCTAAGTTATATAACAGTCTCATCCTACTTACTGTACTAATACATAAAACCCTTCTGAACTATCTGTTTTTCAAGTTGGAAAAACGTGCACATGATCTGGAATTAATGGATATGGCAAGAATTGTTGTTCCTGAGTGACACATTTTTATTCCAAGAGCAAACTGTTATTTACTTTAAAAGGAGTTCACATTGAAATACAGTAAAACATTACCGACCTTGAACTTCATGGGACCAGTTTCAAAACTGATCATGAGGTAAACTTAGTCTAGGAATGTAGCTATAGAGCTCAAGAGAGGAGATTTACAATAGAATGAGTGGAAGCTGAGATAGCTTTGGACTTGTGATGTTCCACTGGATGAAAAAAAAGCTTGAGACTTCATTTGGGGAGGGGGGGGAGAAGAAGGAGGAAGAGGGGGCTCAAATCCGACTCTGAATATGACATGTACCCAATTTAGTCTGTGCACATATGGACTGAGAGTATGGCAAGTGAACTAATAATGATAATAGCAATAATGACCCTCATGGTGGTTTTATAAGTAGACGGTGTCTGTACACATCGAAGGTCCTATCACTTACAAGAAATATAAGTAAGTGATTTTCCATTGGATTTTCTANTTCATTTGGGGAGGGGGGGGAGAAGAAGGAGGAAGAGGGGGCTCAAATCCGACTCTGAATATGACATGTACCCAATTTAGTCTGTGCACATATGGATTGAGAGTATGGCAAGAGAACTAATAATGATGATAACAATAATGACAACAACAATAATCATCCTCCTGAGAGAAACAACCACATTCTCTGAAAACTGCCATTAAAAAGTCATGTATTTAAAAAACTGTAAATAAGATGGAAACTGGGATTTCCAGGCAGGGAACAAACATTTTTTCTACTAAGAAAATTCTGGCTTACTGATGGCTGGAGAAAAGGTGCAAAAATATTTACTTGTTCATGACATAATCCCCACAGCCCTCTACAATAACTGCCATGACTAAGTAGGCTGCTCGTCTCTGTGAAGGTTCTGTGCTCTTTAGACATGTTTCAATCTTGGGAGTCTGAAATGTCAAAAAGCAAACATTTAGAAACATGTCATAACAGCTGAAAATGTGAAAGCACAGTGTGAAATGTCTTATTTAGCTTGCCAAATTTTCAAACATTATTTGCACTCCACAGGTTTGATAAATTTACAAAATTACCACAATGAGATGTCAAATATGTGTGAGATAAAATTAATTAGAACCAGTCTTGGGGCCCTTTTGAAAAACATTCTTTTTTACTGTAGGTGTTAAGATTTTTTTGGCTGGATTTCTGATTACAGTGAGTCCGAGGATCCTGTATAGAATGGCTGCATCAAACAAATGAAACAAAGAGAAACAATGGACCACTGTAGCTGTGAAATTTGTTTGAGTTATTTTATTCAGTAAACACATTCCCTATTTATGAATACATTTCCTAGTGTAATACTAATTCTTTCTTATACCACTCACAACAATGGGCACTGTCAGTGCATACAAAAATCAACATGCCAGATGCCTAAGGCTAGCCTTTCTGCTGTTGTGTTTCTAATTTTCAGGGATCTCTAATGCTGATCAGGTTTAAATCTCAGAGCCTTGCCTCAGACAGACAAACTTCTTGCAGCCATCCGAAGAATGTTCGTCACTTTAACTATGCTTTGTGATAATGTGTCAAGCCCAGTCTCAAAATGATTGTCTCCCTGAGTGATGCAATCAATACAGTGGACGTGAAGTTGAGAAATTATGCCTATAAAAGACAGTCTGACATAGCATCTGGATGGCTCATCAGCTGATGAAAGGACTGTGGTTTGAAGAGGAAATTTAATCAAGTCACCCGATTACAGTTCATGTAATTAAATCTTAATGGTGTCATGCTAACAGCAATACAAATGTGGTTACATGTACGCTGAACAAAGCTTCCCTCACTTACCACTTTGCTGAGGAACTTCTCTGGAGGAAGATGTAGAGCCATTGTGTCTATCACCTGAAATCAGAGCAAACTTCAGAATGGCAACTAATCACAGCTTGATTTCTGCAGTTATCAAGAACTCACAGTATAAGGTAGGGTTTATCCTGCAATACCATGCATTCAAGCAACCCACTTGGACAAACCCCCATAATTTCTTTACTGACCGGTACCTCACATTTCCATAAACATCTAATCCCATTGTACATTTGTCCCATACAGTAAATTTCATTGCCAGAAGGCACAGGACAGAAGGCCGTAATTTTGGCCATGTTGTTAGAAAATTACACCAGACACTCACCTACAACACACCAACCCAACAACATTATAATCTTCATAATATGCTCAGAATAAAATACACCAGGTTATCACATAAAATTCAAATGTTAAAAAAAGTTTATTTATAAAGCACAATACCTGCACAGCATACTGAGATGGGCTGTGAGACTCAACTTCATCCTCATCATCCTCCTCATCCTCTTCATCATCACAAATGATAGGAAACAGAACTTGTAGAATGGGATCCACAAGATGATGCTTCAAGACAGTCTGGAAGCAATGAAATGCATACTACATATTAGCACTGACAAGTTTATATTCCATACCACTGCTATCTGGTCGCAATTGACAGCTCATCAACCGACATGTTGAGAATAATGAAGATGTTGACATTATTGCTGCAGTAAGATCAAACAGATTTGAAATATATACAACTGGGTCTTGCCTACTCACTTTCACCATACTACTTGTTAATTTTGAGTTTTTCGAGTTTCTGGAATGTTCAAGTACAAATTTCTACGGAAAAGAAGACACAGGCTAGTTCACTACAATGAATGTACAGCTTTTTTAAGTCACGAAATTTGAGGTTGTATGGTTCTTCTATGCACTGACTATAGATGTGTGCAAAACTTTCAAACATCCATTACTCATATCAGTGAACAAATAGCAACAAGTACACTCAACTGACCTTTTTCTTAAGTCTGACCAGGGAAGCCACAAAGGACATTGCTTTAACTCGTAGAGGATCTGTGTAGTCCTTGTTACTGGCAATCTGGGATTAAACCAAAGCTCAATTTAAATTCAAATACTCAAACATGAAAATTAAAATTATTATTTTAACCCAGCTGAAATTTGGCTTTCGTTGCCAGCCAAAGGCATCCATGAGCCCCAAATGCTCGACTCCTTGTCATGCAGTAATATGATCATGTTCTATGAAGACTAGTCACATAAGCTAATTGTTATTGAAAAGAATACTATGATTCATGCAATAAACACATCCTCATATGTTCTTATGCTGACCATAAAGATAGGAAATAGTTCTTCCTACTAAATATAACTTTGCATTATTGTTCATTGGTCAGTAAGAAAATGTAAGGTGGAGGTGGAAGTTGAGCATGAAGGCCTCTCCAATGTAATCACATTGTCTGTATCAATAATGCAAATCAGAACAGGCTGTAACAACCTACACAATTTTCATAAATCCAGCCCCTTAGGATTTTTTCTCCTCCCCCCCCC